>PVJI01023158.1:0-23922 GCA_004026765.1 Micronycteris hirsuta
ATCTTTCAGTTTTATGTGTAATTCTGTTCGCCAATCTTCCTGGAATACAGCTGGGCGATCACTCTGCTCCTCAGAAAATCAGCCAGATATCCCACCAGTGGACTGGAGAAAGCCGATTTCGCTCTCTCTTACTCCGCCGCCATCTTTCCCTGGATTGAAACCTTCGCAACAGCATGGGTCGAAACTTGATTTTTTTTAAATAATTACTTTATTGTTTTTCAATTACAGAAACTTGATTTTAAAAGCATTGTTTACCAATCAAAAGTAACTTCATAGGAACTTCTTACTTAGTAAGCTTGGCAGGCTGACCTGTCAATAAACCTGGAAAAGGTAGTGACCATCTGGTGAAGGGTGAAGTCAAATGGTTGTTAATGGGAGCCAGAGAGTGTCAGGCTGACGACCCAGTTCTTTCAGAAATGTGTTGTGTGATCTTGGTTGAGGCATCTATATTGACTGGGAAGTTTCAAGTTATACTTAATAACAATCTCAAATTGGCCTACTTAAGGGAATTTATGGTTCATGTATCTGAAGAAGTCATTTGGGCAGGTTGATCAGAAATATAGCTACTCTTCTCTGTGATTATCTGGCTACTCTCAGTCAATTTTACCCCCAAGGTCCTTTTGCTTATTGGAACAAAGTGGTTGTGGCAATCCCCAACCACACCCCTGCCCTGAAACACAGTCCATAGGAAGACACAGGTTGCACATGCAAGAATTCATGATGACAAATCGGGAAATTCACTCTGATTAGACCATGGGTCACATATTCATGCCTAAACCAATCAGAGTGGCCACTGAGATGGAATGTGTTGATAAACTTTACGTAGGCCATGAGCTCCCCTGGAGCTTGGGAACAGTCCTGTTTGTATAATGGAAATATGGAGCTCTTGGGAAAGGAAAAATGGAAAGATGCTGGAGAAACTACCCACAGGAGTCCAAAATCCACAATATTCCCAGGTCTCTGAGACTGTAAGAACTACCCAACACATCACATGGGGCAAATATGGGTTCACAGAGATCATAAGTAAATATACGTTGTAAAGAATAAAGCTCTACATCAGTGGCTCTTTTTCTTTTTCACAATAAGTTTTATGATTCTGATAAATCTATGAAACACTCATTTCAGGTAAAAGGAAAAGAACAAATGAACAAACTTTTAAATGTAGTTTCAGAAGCCCATTTGTGGGCCCTGCCCATGGGCCCTGAGTTAGGTCTTTCCGACAGAGCTACCATTTTCTGGGTGCTTACTGTGTCCCAGGCACTGCCAGGGTGCTTTAAAGTACAATATCATTTAATCCTGATGACAATCTTGTGAAGATGGTATAATTATGCTCATTGTACAGATAAAGCAAGGTTCAAAGAGGTTAAGTGACTTGAACAAGGTCACATATCTAACAAATTATGAAGCCAAGACTAGAATCTGTTCTGACTCCAAGTCTTATAAATTTTTATGTCACTCACCTGGAATGCCTTCACATGGCTGTTCCTGCTTCACCAGAGAGCCAGGAAGGCCCTTAAAGGCAGTCTTGGCTGATCTAATCTCTTGCCCAGGGCCCCCTCAGAGACAGCGCATTGAAGGATCAGCTTCAGGGCCTGAGTGGCCTTCTGCTGGCCTAAGAAAGGCCAAGCAAAGATTCTTCTTCCTTTTGGTTTCACCATCATCAGAAAGACACAGGAGCTGAAATCCCTGGAAAAATGTGGAAGTGCAGCACCCACATCACTAAATACCCAAAGTTGGAGAACAGAACCTGTAGCATAGGTCTAAGAACTCACCTTGGAATTGAGTACCAATCTTTATCCTCTTCCCCTGTGGTCTCACAGGGACTTGAGCTGCATACATAGACTTGCTGTGAATCTCTATGGTCACAGTGACCATGGTTATCCCACCCCAAGACAGTTCTCTTGAAAGTAATTGGCAATGACTCTCATAGTCACTCAGATATGTTCAGGAAACCTCTATTAAGTCACCACTCTCATTGATCAACTGCCCTGAGCCAGGCAAGCATTCTTTTTTTTTTTTTTTTTAAGATTTTATTTTTATTTCTTTTTAGAGAGAGGGGAAGGGAGGGAGACAGAGAGGGAGAGAAACAGCAATGTATGGTTGCCTCTCACATGGCCCTCACTGGGGACCTGGCCTGCAACCTAGGCATGTGCCCTGACTGGGAATCGAACCGGGACTGCCTGGTTCCCAGCCCGCACTCAATCCTCTGAGCTACACCAGCCAGGGCTGCAAGCATTCTTTTGTTGCATTCTCAAAAGAGCCTGGAAAGAGAAGATGACAGCTTCTATCTGACAGTGAGGATGTGAGGAGCTGCCATGGTCATGGTCAGGCCCCAGAGCCTGTGCCAACCATTGTACTCCCTGCTCCTTTACTGTCCCCAGTTACTGTCCTATGAGCATCAAAGCACCCTCTCCTATCCATGGCTTCTACCTTTGTATGTCTCTGCTGGCATCATTGCTGGTTGTTCTGGGCAGATATCAGGAACACGTGTGCACACCAGAGGCCCAGGCAGCCCAGCATAGGCGCACACCACAGCCTAACAAGCCTCTTGTTACTAGTGATTGTAAGAATGGTGCTGCCTCCTCTTTGACATCTTACTGCAAATACTGTATAAGCTTTTAATGCACAACTTAGCCCCAGGCCCCTGACAGGATATCTGGTTTTGTCCTTTATCAGCCACTCATTGATGGCCTGGTAGTGCTAATTAGCTTTTCCCTGACAAACTACTTATGGACAAGGACTATGCCATTCATACCTCATCCCATAGCACCTATCTTTGGTCATACAGAACACTTACCAGTTGTTATTGTGAAAATCAAAGGAGAAAGGAACTGCAGAACTTCAACACAAGGCATGCCCCTAGGCAGGCACCTCCTCTGTGTTCAGTGTTCTCCTCCTCTGACCTGCCACCTGAATGGGAGGAAATGGCGCTCACTGGGCAGGCAAGCCCAGGTATGCCAGTTCCCCCATGCCCTTCCTGCATGTTGGATGCTAGGGAACTGATGAAGCTCTTCCCAAGAGGGCAGAGTAACTTTGGTCCTGCAGCCCTTTCTAATCATCCCAGAAGGCCTGAGGCTGATGAACCTATGGAACACAGAAGTGGGTCTAATCAATTATAATAGGCAGAACCATAGCCAGCTCAGCAGGCCCTGGCTCCACACAGCCCACAGCTCAGGGAGGAGGCCAGCCTGAATTTGTTATTAAGGACATAATCTTCAACCCAGCAGGAGCTGAGCTAGCAAAGATAAAAACTCAGGGCATATTATACAAAATGTCTGTTTCCTTGGAAATTACATTTGCATCTTGATTTTTTTTTTAATACTCTAAGGTCTTTACCTCCCTCTCCTTGTCTCTACTTTCCCACAAAAACCAACAGCCACACTTTCTGATTCACAGCTGGCTTCTAGGTGTTATCCTGAAAAGACATGTTTTTTCTTTTTTTTTTTATTGTTGTTGTTCAACTTCTTTCTCAAAATTGCAGCTGATATTCAGGGTCATTTATGATTTCATATAAATTTTTGAAGTGTTTGTTCTATATCTGTGAAATATGCCATTAGTACTTTGATAGGGATTGCATTGAATCTATAAATTTCTTTGGGTAGTATGGACATTTTGATGATGTTGGTTCTTCCAATCCATGAGCACGGTATATGTTTCCATTTGTTTGTATCTTCCATGATTTCTTTCTTCAGTGTTGTGTAGTTTTTTGAATACAGGTCTTTTACCTCCTTGGTTAGGTTTATTCCTAGGTATATTATTTTTTTTGTTGTTGTTGCTATATCAAATGGGATTTTTTTCCTGATTTCTGCTTCTGATGTTTCATTGTTGGTAAACAAAAATGCCTTTGATTTCTGGATATTAACTTCGTATCCCGCTGTTTTGCCAAATTCATTTGTTAGGTCAAGCAGTTTTTTGGCGGAGTCTATAGGATTTTCTGCAAACAAAGTCATCTGCAAACAATGACAGTTTTGTTTCCTCCTTTCCAATTTGGATGCCTGTTATTCTCTTTTCTTGTCTTATTGCTGTGGCTAAAACTTCCAGTAGTATGTTGAATAGAAGTGGTGATAGTGGACAACCTTGTCTTGTTCCTGATCTTAGTGGGAAAGATTTTCGTTTTTGACCATTGAGTATGATGTTGGCCTTAGGTCTCTCGTATATGCCCTTTATTATATTGAGGAATGCTCTTTATATTCCCACTCTGCTAAGTGTTTTTATCATAAATGGATGCTGTACTTTATCAAATGCTTTTTCTGCATCTATTGTTATGATCATGTGATTTTTGTCTTTCCTTTTGTTCATGTGATATATTATGTTTATTGATTTGCAAATATTGTACCATCCTTGCATCCCTGGGATGAATCCCACTTGGTCATGGTGTATCATCTTCTTAATGTATTGCTGGAATCAGTTTGCCAGTACTTTGTTGAGAATTTTAGCATCTATGTTCATCAGTGATATTGGCCTGAAGTTTTCTTTGTTGTATCTTTGTATGGTTTGGGGATTATGATGATACTGCCTTCATAAAAAGAGTTTGGGAGTCTTCCATCATTTTGGATTTTTTGGAATAGTCTGTGAAAGATAGGGGTTAGCTCTTCCTTAAATGCTTTTTAGAATTCTCCTGTGAAACCATCTGGTCCAGGACTTTTGTGTGTCGGGAGTTTTTTGATTACTGCTTCAATTTTGTCAGCTATTATTGATGTGTTCAGGCTTTCTGCTTCTTCTTCATTGAGTTTTGGAAGATTATATTTTTCTAGAAATTTGTCCATTTCACCTAGGTTTTCAAATTTCTTGGCATACTGTTCGTCATAGTAGTTTCTTACAATCCTTTGTATTTCTGTGGTGTCAGTTGTAATATCTCCTCTTTCATTTCTGATTGTGTTTATTGGGTTCTCTCTCTCTCTTTTTTTTTTTTTTTGATGAGCCTGCTTAAATGCTTGTTGGTTTTGTTTATCTTTCAAAGAACCAGCTCCTGGATTCATTGATCCTTAGAATTGTGCTTCAGTCTCTATGTCATTTAATTCTTCTCTGATCTTGGTTATTTCCTTCCTTCTACTTGCTCTGGGCTGTCTTTGTTGTTGTTCCTCCAGAACTTGTAGATGTAGGTTTAGGAAATTTATGTGAAATATTTCTATTTTTTTAGGTAAACCTGTATCACTATAAACTTCCCTCTCAGGAGAAGAATAAATTGCCTTTGTTGTATCCCATAAGTTTTGGGTTGTTGTAAGTTCATTTTCATTTGTTTCGAGAAACTTTTTTATTTCTTCCCTAATCTCATTCTTGACCCATTTGTTGTTTAATAGCACGCTATTCAATCTCCATGATTTTGATTGTTTGGAGGTTTTTTTCCTCTGGGTTGGTTCCTAATTTCAGTCCCTCGTAGTCAGAGAAAATACTTGATATGATTTCAATTTTTAATTTGTTCAGGCTTGTTTCATGTCCTATCATATGGTCTATCTTTGAAAGTGTCCCAAGTGCCTTTGAAAAGAATGTATATTTAGCTTCTTTGGGGTGAAAGGCACTGTATATATCAGTTAAGTCCATTTCATCCTGGGCATTGTTTAATACCACAATATCTTTGTTGATATTTTGTTTGGAAGATCTGTCCATTTTTGATAGTGGGGTGTTGAAGTCCCCTACTATAATTGTGTTGCTGTCAATACCTTTCTTGAAGTCCTCCAAGATTTTCTTTATGTATTTGGGTGCTCCTACGTAGGGTGCATATATATTTACAATGCTTATGTCTTCTTGGTGGATTCTTCCCTTAAGGATTATGAAGTGTCCTTCTGGGTCTCTCTTTATGGCCCTTTTTCTGAAGTCTATTTTGTCTGATATGAGTATTGCTACCTTGGCTTCTTTTTTTTTCCTGTCCGTTTGCTTGGAAAATTTGTTTCCAGCCCTTCACTTTCAGTCTGTGTAGTTCTCTTGTCCTGAGGTGGGTCTCTTGTAGGCAGCATATGTGTGGGTCATGCTTTCTTATCCATTCAACTATTCTATGTCTTTTGATTGCAGCATTGAATCTGTTTACATTTAAGGTTATTATTGATAGGTACTTATTCACTGACATTTTTTTGTATCTGTGTTCCTTTCTCTCTCTCTTTTTCTTCCTTTCCTTAAAGTAGTCCCTTTAGCATCTCTTGCAAAGCTGGTTTGATGGAGGTTTATTCTTTTAGAGTTCTTTTGTCTGAAAAGCTCCTTATTTGGCCTTCTATCTTGATTGAGAGCCTTGGTGGGTAAAGTAGCCTTGGTTGCAGGCCTCTTGTTCTCATTACTTGGACTATTTCTTACCATTCTCTTCTGGCTTGGAGCTTTTCCATGGAGAAGTCAGCTGCTAGCCATATCGGGGCTCCCTTGTATGTTACTTCCTGTTTCTGCCTCACTGCCTTTAAGATTCTCTCTTTGTCTTGCAATTTTGCCATTTTAATGATGACGTGTCTTGAAGTGGGCCTCTTTGGGTTCCTCTTGTTTGGGACTCTCTGTGTTTCCTGGATTTTTGTGGTTTTTTTCTCTCATCAGATTAGGGAAGTTTTCCATCATTATTTTTTCAACTAGGTCTTCTATCCCTTGCTCTTCTTTTTCTCCTTCTGGTATCCCTATTATACAGATAATATTATGTTTCATGTTGTCCTGCATTTCCCTTAATCCCTCTTCATTCTTTCTGAGCCTCTTTTCCTTTTCTGTGTTTTCCGAGTGTTTTTTTCTACCTTGTCCCCCAGCTCACTGATCCAATCTTCTGCTTCATTGAGCCTTTTTTTCATTCCTTCTACTGTGTTCTTCAATTCAGAAATTGTATTCTTCATTTCCTCTTGGCCCCTGTGGATAGTTTCTATTTCCTTTTTCATGTTGATATAGCTTGCAGTGAGTTCATTGTAGTTTCCCTGTAGTTGCTGGTAATTCTGCGTGAGCTCATTGAGCTTCCTGATAACCAACGCTTTGAACTCAGTATCTGATCATTGACTTGCCTCTATTTCATTTATCATTCTTTCTGGGGCTTCCTCCTTTCCTTTCATTTGGGGATTGTTTCTTTGTCTTCCCATTGTTTGTGAGACTCTTCTTGCTAGCCTCTGTTTCTTAAACTGATCTGTTCTGACTCCCTGGTTTTATGGTATGATCTTCTGTGGTAGAATACCTGTGAGATTCAGTGATGTAGTCTCCTTAATCTCCTGAGCTCGCTGGTCTTGAACTGTTGTTTATGTTGGCTCTCTGTATGTCTTTGGGTTTTGGTTGCTGTTGGGGCTTTCTTTGGTGGGTCCTTTCCTCCAGCTGGTTAACTCAGAGTCACTCTGTCCACCACACCTTGTATTCTGTTGTGCAGGTTTGCACAGGTTGTGTTGAAGCTGATTCTTCTGTGGGAACAAGGTTTTGAGGCTTCTCTCTCACTCTTGTTCAGTTGTTTGTTGTGGGTAATTTCTCCACCAATTGGTTGTATTTCCAGGTCAGTCCTGGATTGAAGTTAGTTTGGGTTCCATGGCCTCCTTCACTTTCTTCTGTTGTTTTCTGTTGGTGGTTCCTTTGTTGGTGGATTTCCTCTTCCAGCAAGTGTACTGGGTTTCACTGCTCCCACATTGCAAATTCTCTGAAGTAGCAAAGTGAAACTTATCTCACTGTCTCTGTTTTTTTGGATAACCCCTGTTTGAGTCTAACTCTGGTCCTTTCACAGCTCCAGGTTTTAATATCTCACCATCCGATCATTCAGTGTCCTGTAAAATTTTAGTCTCCAGTCTTCATATTTGCTGGAATACTGTTGGATGTTCACTCTGTTCCTCAGAAGATTGGCTCAGTGTTTCACCAGTGGGCAGAGGGATGTGGACTCTGCTCCCACCTATCTCGTCGCCATCTTGAAATTCTTGGGTAGCTCTCTTTAAATTTTCTCCCTTGGGCTCTGGCAGAGGGAGGGCAGAGTGGACTATAGACTCTTGACATGAGTCTGGGGTTGGTGGCTCTGGTGAGAGAACTGAAGAATACAATTTCTGAACTGAAGAACACAGTAGAAGGAATCAACAGCAGGGGACTGAAGCAGAGGATTGAATCAGTGAGTTGGAGGACAAGGTGGAAACAAACACCCAGAAAGAGCAAGAAAAGGAAAAGAAACTCAGAAAGAATGAAGATATATTAACAAAATCTTCCAAACAAAATTTTAACAAAAGTATTGTGGCATTGATCAATGTTCTAGATCAAATGGACTTGACTGACATATATTGAGCCATTCATCTCAAAGAAGCAAAATACACATTTTTTTTTCAAATGCACATAAGACATGTTTAAGATAGACCACATGATAGGACACAAAATAAGCCTCAACAAATTCTTGAAAATTGAAATAACACCAAGCATTTTCTCCAGCCACAAGGATCTGAAACTAGAAACCAACCTCACGGAAAAAAATTCAAAAACACTTAGACTCATGGAGCTTGAATAGCATGCTGTTAAACAATGAATTGGTTAAGAATGGGATCAAGGAGGAATTCAAAACGTTTCTAGAAGCAAATGAAAATGAACTCACAACAATCCAAAGCTTATGAACACAGTGAAGGTAGTCCTAAGAGGGAAGTTCATAGCAATACAGACCTACCTAAAAAAGATAGAAACATTTCACATAAACTTCCTAACCCTACATCTACAAGTTCTGGAGGAACAACAACAAAGGCAGCCCAGAGCAAGTAGAAGGAAGGAAATAACCAAGATCAGAGCAGAATTAAATGACATAGAGACTGAAAGCATAATTCTAAGGATCAATGAATCCAGGAGCTGGTTCTTTGAAAAGAGAAACAAAATTAACAAACATTAAAGCAGGCTCATCAAGAAAAAAAGAGAGAGAACCCAATAAACACAATCAGAAATGAAAGAGGAGAGATTACTACTAATAATACAGAAATACAAAGGATTGTAAGAAATTACTATAAAGAATTATATTAAGAAACTTGAAAACCTATGTGAAATGGACAAATTCCTGTAGAAATATAGTCTTCCAAAACTGCATGAAGAAGAAGGAGAAAGCCTGAGCAGATCAATAACAGCTGAAAAAATTGAAGCAGTAATCAAAAAACCCCCGAGACACAAAAGCCCTGGGCCAGATGGTTTCACAGGAGAACTCTACAAAGCATGTAAGGAAGAGCTAACAACTATCCCTCACAGACCATTCCAAGGAATCCAAGAAAATAGAAGACTCCCAAACTCTTTTTATGAAGCCAGCATCATCCTAGTCCCCAAACCAGATAAAGACACAACAAAGAAATAAAACTTCAGGCCAATATCACTGATGAACATAGACACTAAAATCTTCAACAAAATATTGGCAAACTGCACCCAGAGTACATTAAAAAGATCATACACCATAATCAAGTGCAATTCACCTGAGGAATGCAGGGATGGTACAATACTATTCACAAATCAATAAATGTAATACAACACATAAACAAAAGCACAGACAAAAATCACATGATCATATCAATAGATGTGGAAAAAGCATTTGATAAGGTACAGCACCAATTTATGATTAAAAATTCATCATAGAAGAATAGATGTGGGAATAGAGGGAGCATTCCTCAACATAATAAAGGCCATATATGAGAGACCAACAGCCAACATCATGCTCAATGTTCAAAGACCAAAAACTTTCCCACTAAGATCAGGAACAAGACAAGGTTGTCTGCTTTCACTATTCTTATTCAACATAGTATTGAAAATCCTAGCCATATCAACAAACAAGAAAAATAAAAGGCATCCAAACTGGAAAAGAGGACACAAAACTGTCATTGTTTGCAGATGACATGAGAGTGTACAAAGAAAAACCTATAAACTCCACAAAAAAACTGCTCAACCTAGTAAATGAATTTGGCCAAACAACAGGATACAAAGTCAATATTCATAAATCAAAGGCATTTTTGTATACCAACAATGAAATATCAGAAACAGACATCAGGGGAAAAAAATCCCATTTGGTATAGCAACAAGAAAAATAGAATACCAGGAATAAACCTAAGCAAGGAGATAAAAGACCTGTACTAAGAAAACTACACAATACTGAAGAAAGAAATTAAGGAACGCAAACAAATGGAAACATATACCATATTCATGGTATATTCATGGACTGGAAGAATTAACATCATCAAAATGTTCATACTACCAGACTTCCACCAAGATGGAGGCATAGGTGGACGCACTGTGCCACCGCTCACAACCAGAGAGATTAGACAACAAGTTCAATAGCAAAATATACAACCAGAATGGACAGAATCAAACTGAGGGGAAGTCCGACACCCAAGAAGTTGAAGAGGACGTTCATCCAGACTAATAAGTGGGGGAGAGCCGGGTGGAGAAGTAGAGTGAGAGGCAGTTTGCCCAAAGAGACTCACACCAGGCACACCTAGCCAAAGCGTGGCCCGAGCAACAAGTGAAGCCCACAGCCAGAGTAACTGGAGAGGCCAGTGGGAACCAGCAGGGCCGGGACTGGTGGAAAAGGCAGTAAGGAGCTAGGGAGCAGAGCAGACCGCGCGAAACTCACCAGTTCAACCCACCATCGCAGGGGGAATAAAGCCCTGGACCACCAGTTGAGGGAGCCGGGGGAGGTTGGGGCCCCAGAGTGGCTCCCAGCCTCATGGTAGAGCTTATCGGGGTGAGGGTGATTGGGAGCCAGCAGTGAACAGAGCAGGCACCATTGCTCCCTCTCAGGCCCTGCCCCCAGAGGAAGTGTCACAACACAACGAGATAGGTTGCCCCACACCTGCCAACACCTAAGGCTCCGCCCCTTAAAGGAACAGGTGTGCCGAGAAAAAAAAAAGAAAGAAAGAAAATGGTCCAAATGAAAGATCAGAACAAATTACAACTAATGGACGAGGACATAGCCAACCCATCAAATGCACAGATCAAAGTACTGGTAATCAGGATGCTCACAAAATTGGAAGAAAGGTGGATGCAAATAAATGAACAAATGAAGGATACGCTAAAGATAATGAGGGAAGATATGCAGGGAACCAAAAGGGAAGAGAAGGAAACTGGGACTCAAACCAATGGGGTGGACCAGAAGGAAGAAACAAGAATTCAAAAAAATGAGGAGGGGCTTAGGAACCTCCGAGATATTTGTAAATGACCCAACATCCGGATCATAGGGCTGCCAGAAGGAGAAGAGGAACGCCAAGAAATTGAACTTATATTTGAACAGATAATGAACAAGAATTTCCCAAATCTAGCAAAGGAAATAGACTTCCAGGAAGCCCAGGAAGCTCAGAGAACCTCCTTATCTGCTTCTCAGATAAGGTTAAGTTCAAGGAGTTCATTATGACACAGCCTTTACTATATGAAATGTTAAAGGGAATTATATAAGGTATGGAGAGATATCAAAAGGGGAGTGGGAGGGGGAGGAAGGGGGGAAAAAGTACATAGAAAAAGGAGCATAAACGGTAGATAGAAAACAGACACTGGGAGGTTAAGAATAGTATAGGAAATGTAGAAGCCAAAGAACTTATGTGGATGATCCATGGACAAAAACTAAAGGGCAGGGAATAGGGGGAGGGAGACGGAGGGGAATAAAGGGGGTAAAATGAAGCAATTGTAATAGCATAATCAATAAAATATATTTTTTAAGAAAAGAAAAAAATGTTCATACTACCCAAAGCAATTTATAGGTTCAAAGCAATCCCTATTAAAGTGCCGATGACATATTTCACAGATATAGAACAAACACTTCAAAAATTTATATGGAACCATAAAAGACCGTGAGTATATGGAGCAAATTTGAGAAAGAAGAGCAAAGTAGGAGGGATCACAATACCTGATATCAAACTGTATTACAAGGCCACTGTAAGCAAAACAGCCTGGTACTGCCATAAGAACAGACACATGGACCAGTGGAACAGAACAGAGAACCCAGAAATAAACTCAAGTCTTTATGGTCAATTAATATTTGACAAAAGGAGCAGAAGCATAAAGTGAAGTAAAAATAGCCTCTTCAACAAATGGTGTTGAGAGAGCTGGACAGCTACATGTAAACAAAATGAAATTTTATCACCAGCTTACACCACACACAAAAATAAATTCAAGGTAGATAAAAGACTTAAATAGAAGTTGTGACACTATAAAAGTCCTTTAGGAGAACATAGGCAGGAAAATCTCAGACATTTCATGCAGCAATATTTTCACCAATATGTCCCCTACAGCAAGGGGTTTTCCTTTCCTAAAGGAAATAATAAACAAATGGGATCTCATCAAAATAAAATGCTTCTGCATGGCAAAGGAAAACAGCATTAAAATGAAAAGAGAACCAACCGTATGGGAAAACATATTTGCCAATGATACCTCAGACAAGGGTTTGATCTCCAAAATAAATAAAGAACTCACATGATTCCAGTCCAGGAAAACAAACAACCCAATTAAAAAATGGACAAAGGACTTGAACAGACTTCTCCAAGAAGGACATACAAAGGGTTCAGAGATCAATGAAAAGATGCTCAGCATTGCTAGCCATCAGAGAGATGCAAATTAAAGCCACAATGAGATACCATTTCACACAGGTCAGAATTGCCACCATAAACAAAGCAATAAACATCAGGTGTTGAATAGGCTGTGGAGAAAAGGAAACCCTAGTGCACTGTTGGTAGGATTGCAGACAGGTGCAGCCATTATTGAAAACTGTGGAATTTCCTCAGAAAACTAAAAATTGAACTGCCTTTTGATCAGGCAATTCCGCTGGTAGGATTATATCCTAAGAACCCTGAAACACCAATCCAAAAGAACCTAAGTACCCCAATGTTAAGAGCAGCACAATTTATAATAGCCAAGTGTTTGAAGCAACCTAGGTGCCCATCAGTAAGTGAACGTGTCAAGAAACTGTGGTACATTTACACAATGAGATACTACACAGTAAAAAGAAAGAAGGAGTTCCTACCCTTTGCAACATCATGGATGGAACTGGAGAGCATTATGCTAAGTAAAATAAGCCAGGTGGTGAGAGACAAATACCATATGATCTCACTTTTAAGTGGAACCTTATCAATAAAACAAACAAGCAAGCAAAATATAACCAGAGACATTGAAATTGAGAACAATATGACAGTAATCAGAGGGGAATAGAGGGGATAATGGGGGGAAAAGTGTGAAGGGTTTTCAGGAACAACTATAAAGGACACATGAACAAAACCAAGGGAGGGGTGGGATCAGGGGAGGGACTGGGGATGGCTGAGGTGGGAGAGAATGAAGGGGAGAAAAGGCAGACAATAAAATTTTTAAAAAGAAAAGAATATCTTTAAGGACTTGAAGGGAGAGATCGACAGCAATACAGTCATAGTAAGGGATTTTAACATCCCTCTGTCATCAATGGGTATATCTTACAGATAAAAAAATCGACAAGGTAACAATAACTTTAAATGACAGAAGGATTGGACAGATTTAATTGATATTTACAGAACATTTTATCACAAAAGAGCAAAAAATATATTCTCCTCAAATGCACATGGAATATTCTCAAAGATAGACCACATGTTAGGACACAAAATTAACAAATTCAAGAGGTGTGAAATCATACCAAGCATCTTCTCAATCTCAATGATATGAAACAAGAAATCAACTAAAATTTTAAAAACTCTAAAACATTCAAATACTTAGAGGCTAAATATCATGTTATTAAACAATGACAGGATTAACAAGAAAATCAAGGAAGAAATCAAAAATTACTTGGAAACAAATTAAAATGTACATAAAACAACCCAAAATCTTTGGGACATAGCCAAAGCAGTCCTGAGAGGGAATTTCATACCATTACAGGCCTACCTCAAGAATCAAGAAAAATCTCAAATAAATAAACAAATCCTACACCTAAAAAACTAGAAAAAGAACAACAGGTAAACCTCAGAGTAAGTAGAAAAGAAAATAATATAGATGATAGTGGAAATAAATGGCATAAAGACTAAAAAACATACAAAGACTAATGACACCAAGAACTGGTTTTTTGAAAAGATAAACAATACTGACAAGTGTTTAACCAGAGTCATCCAGAAAAAAGGAGACTAAAATAAATAAATTCAGAAATGAAAGAGGTTAACCAACAACTGACATACAGAAATACAGATGATTGTATGAAAATATTATGAACAACTATTTTCAACATATTGGACAGCTTTGAAGAAATGGAAAAATTCCTAGAAATATACAGTCTTCCAAAACTGAATCAGGGAGAACCATATAACCTGAATAAATGCATTTCCACTAATGAAATTAAAACAATAATCAATAAAGCTCCCAACAAACAAAAGTCCTAGACTGGATGACTTCACAGGTAAATTTCAATGAACTTTCAAAGAAGAACTAACACCTTTCCTTCTCAAACAATTACAAAAATTCAAGAAGTGGGAAGACTTTCAAACTCTACTTATGAGGCTATCATTACCCTAATTTCAAAACCAGATAAAGACACTACAAAGAAAGAAAATTATAGGTCAATATCCCTACTAAACATAGAGAGTAGAATTCTCAACAAAATGTTAGCAAGCCAGGTCCAATAATACATTAAAGAGATCATACACCATGATCAAGTGGAATTTATTCTGCAGATGCAAGGCTGGTACAATATTTGCAAATCAATAAATGTGATACATCACATAAACAAAATGGAAGGTAAAACTACATGATCGTATCAATAGATGCAGAAAAAGCATTTCATAAAGTTCAGCACTCATTTATGATAAAAACTCTCAGGAAAATGGGAACAGAGGGATCACACCTCAACATAATAAAGGCCACATATGACAAACCTATAGCCAACATTATATTCAATGGGCAAAAACAAAGACCAGAAACAAGACAGGAATGTCTACTTGCATCATTTTTATTCAACATAGTACTGGAAGTTGTAGCCACGGTCATTAGACCAGAAGAAGAAAAAAAAGTCCTTCAAATTGAAAACAAGGAAGTACAACTATCATTATCTGTAGATGAATGATATTGTACATAGAAAACCTTAAAGACTCCACCAAAACTTTACTAAATCTAATAAATAAATTTGGCAAAGTAGCAGGATACAACATTAATATTCAGAAATAGTTGGCTGTTTTATACACCAATAATGAATTATCAAAATAGGAAATTAAGAAAGCAATCTCATTAACTATTGCAACAACAAAAAAAAAATAACATGCCTAGAAATAAATTTAAACAAAGAGGTAAAAGACTTGTACTCAGAAAACTATAGGACATTGAAGAAAGAAATTGGAAGCATGTACTGTGTTTGTGGATTGGAAGAATTTACATGATTAAAATATCCACACCCTGGCTGGTGTAGCTCAGTGGATTGAGCGCGGGCTGCAAACCAAAGGGTCACTGGTTCTATTCCCAGTCAGGGCACATGCCTCGGTTGCAGGCCAGGTCCCCAGTAGGGGCCACATGAGAGGCAACACATATTGATGTTTCTCTCCTTTTCTCCCTCCCTTCCTTTCTGTCTAAAAATAAGTAAATAAAATCTTTAAAAAAAAAACCATACTACCCAAAGAAATCTGTAGATTCAATGCAATTCCTATTAAAATACAAATAATATATTCCATAGATTTAGAACAAATATTTCAAAAATTTATATGGAACCACAAAGACCCCAAATAGCCTCAGCAATCTTTAGAAAGCAAAACAAAGTTGGAGCTATCACAATATCTGATATCGAACTATACCACAAGGCCATTTTAATCACAACAGCCTGATATTGGAATAAGAATGGGGATATAGATGAATGAAACATAACTGAGAGCCCAGAAATAAACCCACATCTTTATGGTCAATTAATATTTGACAAAGGAGGCAAGAGCATACAATGGAGTAAAGACAGTCTCTTCAATAAATGGTGTTGGGAGAACTGGACTGATACATGCAAAAAAAATGAAACCACCACCTACTTACACCATACACAAGAATAAACTCAAAATGAATAAAAGACAAGTGTAAATTGCAAAACCATAAAAATCGTAAAAGAGAACATTAGCAGTAAAATTTCAGACATCTCATAACAATATGGATGATTTTTGCTGGTATATCTCCTAGGGCAAGAGAAACAAAGAAAAAAAATAAACAAATGGAACTACATCAAATTAAAAAGCTTTTGCATACCAAAAGAAGCCATCAATAAAACGAAAAGGGAACCCACTGTATGGGAGAACATATTTGTCAATGATACATATAACAAGGGGTTAATTTCCAAAATATGTAAAAAACATATAAACTCAACACCAGGAAGACAAACAATCCAATAAAAAATGGGCAAAGTAGCTGAATAGACACTTCTCCAAAAAGGTCATACAGAAAGCCAACTGACATATCAAAAAATGCTCAATGTCACTAATCATCAAAGAGATGCAAATTAAAACCACAATGAGGCCCTGATATGGCAGCTCAATTGGTTAGGACATCATCCCATACACTAAGTTTCCATCCCCAGTCAGGGTTCAGACCTAGGTTATGGGTTCAATCCCACGTTGAGGCATATGCAGGAGTCAACTGATCTATGTTTCTCTCTCACATTGATCTCTCTTTCCCATCAGTAAACATATCCTCAAGTTAAGATTTAAAAATAAAAAAAATAATAAAACCACAATGAGATAACCTGCCAGAACGGCTATCATCAATAAATCAGTAAACAAGTGTTGGAGAGGATATGAAGATAAAGGAACCCTTGTGTACTGTTGATGGGAACGCAGAATGGTACAGCCACTGTGGAAAACAGTATGCAATTTCCTCAAAAAATTAGAAATGAAACTGCCTTTTGACCCAGTGATCCCACTTCTAGAAATATATCCTAAGGATCCAGAAACACTAATTCAAAAGAATATATGTACTCCTATGTTTATTGCACCATTATTTACAATAGCCAAGATCTGGAAACAGCCCAAGTGCCCATCAGTAGATGAGTGAATAAAAAAGCTGTAGTACATTTACACAATGGAATACTACATGGCCATAAAGATGAAGGAAATCTTACCTTTTATAACAGCCTTGATGAACCTGAAGAGTATTATGCTAAGTGAAATAAACAAGTCAAACAAAGACAAATACCATATAATCTCACTTACATGTGTATTCTAATGAACAAAATAGAAACACAGCATGGATACATGGAATAGACTGATAGCTGTCAGAGGAGATTGGAGAGGGGTGACTGGATGAAAGAAGGTGAAGGGATTAGCCAAAAAAACACATATACATAATACAAAGAAACAAATAACAGTGTGGTGCTAGCCAAAGAAAAAGGGAGGCAGGTGTAGGTCGAGGTGGGAAAAGAGGGGAAAATGAGGACATCTGTAATAGTGTCAACAATAAAAATGAAGTTTAAAAAAATAAAATAATTGTCTGCTATGTGTCTGTCACTCTTCTAGGAATGGGATACATCTGTGAAAACAGACAGCACTAACCTACTGTTTTATCAATAAAATTACAGCAAAAATGTTGTGTATTTTCTTCCATTTTCAATATTATAATGGTTACACAAAAATTCACAAATTTTGATATTTTTTAAATGTATGCTGATATGATAGCTGTCACAACACAATCTAACAAGATTGTTTTGAATGAAGTTAAAGACAACTATGCTACTAGAGCCATCTTAAGGAAAAAAACAAATGATGGACCTGAAGAATATTAGCAGTTGGACGTTTGGCCAACTCAACATTACTAGTTGTGCCTCTTAATGGCTAGTAACTGTATTTTATGCTTCCATAGAAGGCACTATAATAAGTCACCTTACAAGATTGTCTTATTTAATTATCATCCTTCTCCACAGATATGTCACAAGGGCTATTAGGTTCTTGCAATTAGCCAATGTCATCCAGCTAATAAAAGGTGAAGCTTGAATTTGAACTGAGTGAATCTAATGTATAACTTCCATGGATATTGTGGGCAGGACAGTGTTGATAGAAGCTCCCTAACTTGTTCTCCTGAAGAACATGAAAGGCACATTTGACTTTCTCTAGATTTCCTGTACATACTTTATTAGAATTTCCCAGAAAAATATAAGGAAGTCCTTATATAAGTGTTTGGGGCAAGATATATTTTATCTGTCTAGGTTGCTTATTACAAATAAACCTTGTGGTTATGGGATAAAGCTGGCTGAAGAGTGAGATATAGCTATACAGTCTCTCAACTTAAGTAAATAATCAAGTATAAAAACTAAGAAGCTTAAAATCTAAGTGAATTTCTTTATACTAATTTGTACTGCATGTATTATTATGTCTAATCTGTTACTCTGAAACATGTCCCAGTTCAGAACAAGAGACCTTTTCTGAAGCTGCATTTGATAGACCAGATCCCTGGAAGAGACCAATGCTGTAATGTGATGTCTGTGCCTACTGGTTCCTTTTATCCTTCTCCTAATAATCAGTATATCTTGGTGTCATTAAATATGAGTTTATAATAACATTTATAAAATAAAAACAAACAACACCTCACTGATCCTTGTAGTTGGTTGCTAGGGAATCAACACATTTTTCTGAAAATTGATAAAGGGCAAGAATCAGGCATTTTTGTGTCTTTCCTACATAAACTGTAGTTTAGAGTAACTGATAGTCCATAAGGGAAATCTCTCTTTATGAAAGAACTCCATCTATTATATGCAAAATGATTTCAAAAATATAAAAAGCACCGTTTTGCAACTCCTAATGAAATAATGGATCTAGGTAATGACTATGGATGAGTTCTGAAATATTAGGTAAAGAGTTAATAAGGTGGTTAAAAGGTGGTTCAGGCTGATAACACAGATCCACCCATCAGGAAAGGCAAAATCATAGGACACAATGTGCTACCTGAAATGCAATGTTGAAAGTCACCAGAAATCATCACCACCCTGCAAAGAGAGAAAATCTGAGCCCGGTCAAGCCTCTAAATCTGTCTGTGAGTTTATAATAAATATGGTAAAGGGAAGAACATCTCAGAGAACACCAGGATGAAGCAATGAGCCCAGTGCTTAGTATGGAAATCCTATAAAACATATTATCGGATTTCTTTTTAAAAAATGAGGGAATAAAAAAAGAACAGAGAAGATTAGAAGATACATAAGAGATAAATCAAACAAATGCAAACTAATAGCTTCTGATTCAAACTTATCAGAAATAAAAAATAATGTTTGAGTCAGTCAGGGAAATGTAAACACTCTGATATTAAAGAAGAATATTTATTTTGATAAGTTCCTTTTGATGCTGTGGCTTGCTTAAAATATAGGCCATAAATACATATGGAAGCAGTAATTACTGAAATAATATGACATGTAGAATTTGTATTAAAATACTCAAGGAGAGAATGGGTAAAATGAGATTTGTCTCATGTTATGAGTACATAAGGATAACTATTCTCTCTATTTGTGGTATGTTTCAAATTTTACACAATAAAAGATTAAAGTCATTTTTTAAATGCAGAAATAGTGAGTAAAAAGATAACAAAATATGCAATCACTTATAAGCCTGAGCCCCCATAATTAACTCCAGCCTTTACAGTGCCTCATAGTCAGGTGGTCTGGTCACCCCAGGAATGGTTTTCACTTGACAGGACATGGTGGGATTCCCTTGTATTTATCATGGTGATCACTACCATGAAGATCCTCAGTAGGGATACTTGAAGTGATTAACTGGATCCAATAAACAGCATGAGAGTTTGGGTAGTTTGTAATGAATCAAAGAATGGACTAATGTGGAATGGATGGATGAGATTAGAAGTTTGAGGTGGATGATGTGGAATGGATTGAATGGAATGCTTTGATCTTGGCTGAATAAAAAAAGCACAGGTGGAATAAGATGATTTGAATGCAATGAAATGACAATTTAGATTTTGTTTATGAATGTGGCAAAAAAAAGATGTAATGGCAATCATAGAAATCTCAGAAGACTCAAATATATACAGGAGTGATTGACTCAAAAGAGATTAAGAAGTAACTGGAAATATCAGAGGACCAAAAACTAGCTAAATATTTATTGTATGGATCTGATTCAAATCAAGTCATCCTTATTTTTTTTGTGATTGATTCCAAAATAACAATTACAACTTCTTAGTAACCACAATGAAAACTTTATCTGTACATTCTTTCCACTCCCCACTAATTAAAAACAGATTTCTGAGCTGTGGATTCATATGAGAAGGCAGGTTTGATTATCTTATGCCTCACTCTTAATAAAGAAAGCTCTTTCAGGTGCACAGACAAGAGTAGCTTCTGTCATGAGCCAAGGGCACATAAGAGAAGCAAGAACCTGAGAGGAATGCATCAAATATATTTTTTAAGTTGTGATGGAAATCCAAAGATGGGCACAAATTCTTTTATATTCCTTCTGTGGGGAGATACAGTGTTTGTCCCCTTGAATTGGATGGGTTCTGTGTCTATTTTCATCAATAGGATGTGTCAAGAATGGTGTGGTGCCAGTTTCCAGGCCCAGGATTTTAGACTGGCAATCTCAACATCTACTGTCTGAGCACACTCACTTTCAGAGCCCTGGTTTGCCACGTAAGAAGTCCTGCTATCTGGATAGGAGAGCCACCTGGACAGGTGCCAAAACTCTACAGAGAGGAGGAAGAGAGGAGGAGAGAGCCCAGCTGAGCTCAGCCTGTCCCCTACCCTACACCCTATACCCATACCCCACTAGAGCACCAGACATGTGAGTGAAGCCTTCTTATATAACCTCCAGTTGCCAGTTGAATACCACCAGTCATTTCCACACAGAGAAGAATCTTCTGCGAAGCCCTGCCCAGATTTCTGGCCCTCAGATCATGAGCAAAATAGAGTGCAGATTTAAGCCACTAAATTGGGGCAGTTTATATGGCAACAATAGATCATTGGAACAAATAATGTTCTCTAAGCACATGACTTAGAGATGGTATCTCCCCACTCCCATGAATGGTTCATGGGCAGTCAGGCTGTTCTTGCCTGGCTTCACCCTTATGACAGGGGGGCTGCAGGGGAAGGAATCAGGGTCAGAAAGTAGGACAAGAGCAAAGAATCTACCTGGCTACTGAACCACAGTCCTGACTCGCATGTGAGAAACCAGCGAGCCTCTGTCATTTGCTTGTTTGCCAAAAGACTGGGAGACAAAGGAGAACTTCAAAGAATTAAAAACAGAGAGAGGAAAGGACACTAGGCTTATAGGCTGAGCCTGCTGATTGGCCTTGAGCAAATGTGTTATTCTCTGAGCTGCCATTGCTGAGCTCCTCCTGCACGGGAAGCCAAATAGGTACAATGGCCACTAACCCTTACTTCCCCAAAGATACAGGGCTTCTTACCTTCAGGGCTTTGAGGGCTTTGGAGCAGCACAGCAAGGGGAATGAAACACACAGGCACAGGATTTGAAAGCCTGCTTTACTACACCTTCCAGAACCTTGCTTTGCTCATTGGTAAGACAGGGTCAAAAATACTGACCAACTCTTTAGGCCCAACATAAGCATGACATGTCATAGTGCATGTTAAAATGCCAACTACAGTGTGGGCTGTCAATATCTGTTAGTTCCCTTACATAAACTCTGAGACAAAATTCCCTAACACTTCCAGGTTGGGTTATTTAATTAGAAAGAAGCAAAATGTTCTATGTGGTGTTTTAATTTTGTTTTTGATCCATGAAATCCTAGGGGGCCACTAAAACTCAGATTGCTTTATGCAATCCTGATCCTATTTACTTGGCCAAGTTGATGGTGCAGAGCGCAGGCTGTGTGGCCCATGGGAATGAAAAGTCAGCAGAGCTCTAATTCACATACAGCTGTTTTGGATGCCTGGCTCTATCGCTTTTTACCTCAGAGACTAAAACAATTCCCTGCACCTCTCTGGGCCTCAGTTTTCCCACCCGTAAAGTGCTGATTACTAAGGCTTTCTTGTAAAGCTGTTGTGAAAATTATTGACAATAAATGAAATAGAATGCTAGGTTGCAGCAGGTGATAGTTAAATAGTGGGTAACATCAGTGTCAACATCAGCATCATCTTTTGCAAAAGGGCACACCAGACTTTGGAGATGCAAGGAGAGATGTCTGGGATCCCTATGGAGGCAAAGTAAACAAGAGATGGTAAACTCTGTTGCCTCTTGGCTCCAGAAACCACAACCCTGCAGGGTTGATTCAGCAGGGAGGAAATAAGGGGATGAATGTAGTTCTGTGCTTGCTGGAGATGACCTGCTCTGGTAAACAGGCTCTTGGAAGGAGCAGTGGAATCCCCTCTCATGTGTGTCTTAATGAATGAACTGAAAAAGGGCCACAGCAGTGAAACTCAACACCTCCATCACCCCACACCCTTGTAACTAATGGCCTCTAGGTTATACCTAAGGTTATACCTAGCTGACTCCTGACTCTCTCTCTAAGGACAAAATTCCTGATTGTAAAAAAGCCTTATAAGCCACCACCACCTGATAGAGATGGTCCTAGGAAAGCTGGCTCAGTGAGGCCTGAGGGGTGGTAGCAGCACCTGGGGAAAAGGGACTGAAACAAGCCAGGGCTGGGCAGAATACTTGCCTTCTAAGACAGAGCTCTCAGTTCAACTCCCAGTCTAGGTATAATCAATAAGAGAGAATATCTTCTGTTATTTATAACCCTGGCTTTATTCTGTACAGAGGGGTGCTCCATCAGTGGACTATGACACAGGGTGGATGGAGGAAGCCAAGGAGTTGGTGGCTCTGTGTGATAGAGGGAGGATCTGTAAGCTGGATGGATGGAGAAGAGCAGGAATGAGGAGAGTGAGGCTTTATTCTACAGGAAAAAAATGCCAGTGGGAAATGCCCTCAGGATTAGTTGCACAGGGACACTCAAAAGAGTGTTGAGGAAGAAATGACCAGTACAGATGTTTAGGTAATTCACTGAGGGTTATGATAAAAGCTCTCCCCTGTCTCCTTTATGTCAACCTTTCAAAATGCTGTGGTGGCAAGGTATCCTTCTGTCTGACTCAGAAAAGGGCAGCTTTTCTTAGCTGGCCATGGCATTGCCATGCAGAGGTGTCATATAATAACCAGAGCCCCAGTCATAGGGACCAGGAGAAAGAACCAGATTAATCCCAGAGGCCCTGGGGGATCACACCAGGTCATGGGGTAAGGGACTGAGGCAATCCTATTTGATCTCAAGTTGGAGAGACCCTTGCTGACATTTGGGTTGGACAAACCAATATACCATTTTCTGCAGGAGAACATGGGAGGTGGGAAAATTAGACCTTGGTCTCCAACAGACATGTATTCATATCCTAAGATGGTCTCTTATGGGAGCAAGAGTAGCCAAGGTCACACTAGAATATGACTGCCAAACACCTGGCCAAATGGCCAACGACCTCCTGTAATGATGATGTCACCTCTTAACTAGAAGCCACTGGCCACCGCCCAGACTCCCACACTCAGGAAGAAGGAAAAAGAGCCCTGGGACTTTGGGGGGAAATGTTGGTGGAAACACACACTTTCCTCTTCCTTGTGACATGTGAAGTATTATTATCACCACTTTACAGTGAAGAAACAGAAGGTCAGAGACACTATGTAATTCACTGAAACCAGTATCAAAACACGGGCCTATGTAACTCCAGAGCTCCTATTCTTGTTATTGTACTCTCTTGTTTCAGAAGCCCAACACCTATCACTACAACAACCACCACTTTCATAGTCATCACCATCAACAATAGCAACAGTAATTTCACTACCATCATTGCCACCAGCACTCTCATGATCACCACCAATAATACTACCATCACCACTACCATAATCATAACTATCACCATTACCACAACAACCACCATCATCAATACCATTACCATCACTACCACCAACATCAACATCATGCTCCTCTTCACACCACCATGAGTACCAACAGCAATATAACCACCAATAATAGCAACATTATCACCACCAATATAATAACCATCTCTACAATCACAACCACCAACAGCAATATTACCACCAATACCACAACCACCATCATGATCTCTACTAATGAAAATATCATCACTATTACCTCCACCATCACCAG
>PVJI01023159.1:0-24244 GCA_004026765.1 Micronycteris hirsuta
AGGGAGAGAAACATCAATGTATGTTTGCCTCTCACGTGGCCCTCCACCGGGGACCTGGCCTGCAACCTAGGCATGTGCCCTGACTGGGAATCAAACCAGCAACCCTTTGGTTTGCAGCCCACCCTCAATTCACTGAGCTATACCACCCAGGGCTTATTTATTTTTTAGAGAGGTGAAAGGAGGGAGAAAGAGACGGAGAGAAACATCATGTGTAGTTGCCTCTTGTGTGCCCTGTACTGGGAACCTGGCCTGCAACCCAGGCATGTGCCCTAGATTGGGACTGAATTGGTGACCCTTTGATTTGCAGTCTGGTGCTCAATCCAATGAGCCATACCAGCCAGGGCTGTGTGACCTAATTTCTTCAAATACATCTCTTTACATATTGAGTTGGCCAAAAAGACCATTTAGGGATTTTTTTCCCATAAAATAGAAAACACATACTTCATTTTCACCAATTATTTTATTGATTTGGATATTTTGAGTATGTCAGCTATCTCCTGCATGACATAACATTGATTGTTCTCAATGTTTCAATTTGGTTGCTATCAAGTTGAACTGGTCTACCATGTGCCATGGTCACATGGAGCATCATCCAGCCAGAAATGTCCAGCACAAAACTTCACAGACCGCTTATGACATGTTCAATCAGTCATAGCATCTTCCCCAGACACTGCAAAATGTTTTTTGTGTTTCAGTTGTGTTTTTACCTTTCTTGAAATAAGAATGCATAATATGCTGAAAATGTCACTTATTTTCTCCCATCTTCAATATGAATGTGGTTCCACAAAAATTCACCAATTTTGGTAAGTTTTGTTATTTAAATTTTTTTAAATTACATTTTATTGATTATGCTACTACAGTTGTCCTGATTTATCCCCCTCGGCCTGCTCCCCCCAGCAACCCCTACCCCCTCACCATTGAGGCAATACCCACACCATTGTTCATGTCCATGGGTCACATGTATAGGTTCTTTAGCTACTACATTTGCTCTACTGTATTTTAAATCCCCATGGCTATTCTGTAACTATCTATTTGTACTTCTTAATCCCCTCATCCCTTCACCCATTCCTTTATAACCCCCTCCCATCTGGCTGTCATCAAAATGCTCTATGTATCCATGATTCTGATTCTGTTTTTCTTGTTTGCTCAGTTCGTTTTTTAGATTCAGTTGCTGATAGATATGTATTTATTGCCATTTTATTGCTCATAGCTTTAATCTTTTTCTTAAATAAATTCCTTACACATTTTACATAATAGTGGTTTGGTGATAATGAACTCTTTTAGTTTTTTCTTATCTGGGAAGGTCTTTTTCTACCCTTTGATTCTAAATGATAGCTTTTCTGGGTAGAGCAATCTTAATTGCAGTTCCTTATTTTTCATGACTTTGAATATTTCTTGCCAATCCCTTCTAACCTGCAAAGTTTCTATTGAGAAATCATCCGACAGTCTTATGGGACTCTCCTGTAGGTAACTACCTTCTTTTCTCTTGTTACTTTTAAGAGTATCTCTTTATATTTAACTTTTGGCATTTTAATTCTTATGTGTCTTAGAGTGGGCCTCTTTATATCCATTTTGTTTGGGACTTTCTGTGCTTCCTGGACTCGCATGCCTATTTCCTTCACCAAATTAAGAAAGTTTTCTTTCTTTCTTTCTTTTCTTTTTTTTAATAAGTTTTCAATTTCTTCTTCCTTCTGACATCCCTATGATGTGAATGTTTGACCTCTTGAAGTTGTCCCAGAAGCTGCTTATACTATCCTCACTTTTTTGTATTCTTTTTTCTTCTTTTGTTCTGATTGGTTGTTTTTTGCTTCCTTATGTTCCAAATCACTGATTTGATTCCCTGTACATTGTTCTTTATTTCAATTAGTGTATCACTCGTTTTGACTGGATCTTTTTTATGCTGTTGAGGTCCTCATTAAGTTCTTTGAGCAACCTTATAAACAGTGTTTTGAATTCTGCCTCTGACAGATTGCTTATCTCCACTTAGTTTAGCTCCTTTCCTGGAGTTTTGTTCTGTTCTTTCATTTGGGCCATGTTTCTTTGTCTCCTCATTTTGGGAATCTTCCTGTGTTTGTTTGTATGTATAGGTAGAGATGCTTAGACTGTGTCTTGGTAGTGTGGTCTAATGTAGTAGGTGTCCTGTAGGGTTCAGTGGCACAGCCTCCCCTATCGCCCAAGCTGGGTACTTGAGGTATGTCCTTTGTGTGGGCTGAGTATACCCTTCTCTTGTAGTTGAGCCTTGGTTGCTGTTGGCAGATCAATGGGAGGGATTTAGTCAGACCAGTCAGCTGCAAGGACTGGCTGTGACCACTGACCACCAACCTCCACCCTCAGTGGAGGATCAGCTGTACATGGGCAGTGTGGTGGTGCTCAGACATGTCTGTAGCTGTCTGCTGGTTATACTGGCGCTAGAGTTTCTTGGGTCATGAAGACAAAGGTCAGTGCATACCTGTGTTTTGCCTGGGGCACCCTGTCTGAGCTATAAAGCAATTTTAGTTGGGTGCTGCTTGTTCTGGCCTTGGGGATTCCAAGGCAAAGCCTAGCTGTGAATCTAGGCTGGCTTCTGCTGGTACTTGGTATGGGTCTTACTGAGGCCAGCTGTTGCTTGTTTGAGAGGATTTAAGAAGTTGTGAAGAGCTAAGACCAGCCATTCATATGGAAAAGCAGCTTGGGTGGGTCCATAAGTTAGGTGGGACAGAGTCTCTGGGGATCTCTAAGGTGGGTCCAACAATGTTAACCAGGGTGATAAAATCTCAGATATGGCATCAGCTTGCCAGCTCTGTTGGATGGAGGAGGGTTTAGAAAAGGGACAATGGCCTCTGCTCACCTTGATGCCAGACATTTCAGTTCCTCCCAATATGACACTGGCACCTTTCAAGCTGTTACCCCGGTGCTGGAGCTCAGAGGGAGTGAGTCTGATTAGGTGAGTCCATGTGTGGGTTCTTTAAGAGGAACTGCTTGGGGCTCCAGAAGTTTCTTCCACCAATTCAATCTCTGCTGGTGTTTGCAGCCAGAAGTTGTGGGGACTCATCTTCCTGGCATTGGAACCCTGGGCTGGGAGTCCTGTTGTGGGGCTGGGACCCCTCTGTCATGAGATATTTCTCCCAAATTTTTATCCACCACAAATGGGTGAGAGACAAGTCTTCTGTATCTGCGCCCCTCCTACCAGTCTGGATGTATGTGGTGTCTTTAATTCCATAGTTGTTAGACTTCCATTAAACTCGATTTCTGATGGTTCTGAGTGATGGTTGTCCTATATTTTAGCTCTAATTTTGATGTGGTTGTGCGAAGAAGTGAGTCATGTCTTTGTATGCCACCATCTTGACTGGAATTTGATAAGTTTTTTAAATGCACACTGATGACAGATGCCACAATACAATCTAATAAAATTGTTTTAAATGAAGTTAAAGACAACTAAGCATTACTAGATCCATCATACGGAAAACCCAATACATATATATGGTGAACAAGAATGTTATATTTATATCTGTGTATATATATGTATATCTTTTAGATATATATATATATGTACAAATATAAATTTTATATACACCAGTTATATGTGTTTCTCTGGAGAACCCTAACACATGGCACAAAGGAATATGGTCAGCCCTCCTAGAGAGGTCTGGTGAGCCTATTAGCATATCACACATCACACCAATGATAATCTGTGGCTAAAGTGCCCTGCTCTGAGGCTTCAATCCACACCAATTTTTCACATGCTACATCTTCACATTCTACATTCTATAGTGGGAAAAATAGAACCTTGGATAATATAAACAAAAAGGAATTTGGAACACTAAACTCAAAATAGTGAGCTACCTTCACACATGTGCATGGTAGACTTATTGAATTCCTTGGGAATAAGCCATATAATTGGGATAATTTTTTTCAGGAATGTAAAGATTTTGAACAGGGCTGTTTTGCCCCAATCAGAGTTCCATAAATCTAATTGCAGTCACAACTTTGGGTTTCACAACACTTCACGTTAAACTGGCTGATGTTTTCTGTACCCTGTCTCCCAGCCGTGTATTCACAGAGACTCTGTGAAGTGAAATTCCCAGTCTTGAATCATTTTGTATATTCTTCCTATTCTCCCTTAATGAGTGACTTTACCCTTCAATAAGCTCCAAAAAAGAAGGGAGAGTCAAAACAAAATGCATCCTGAGTAGTCCTCCTAAAAGAATAAACATAAGTTTGAGTCATATGTATATTTAACTCAAATAATCAAGTAGCCTGGCTGGTGTAGCTCAGTGGATTGAGCACGGGCTGGGAACCAAAGGGCCCCGGTTCGATTCCCAGTCGGGCCACATGCCTGGGTTGCGGGCCAGGTCCCCAGTGAGGGCCATGTGAGAGGCAACCATACATTGCTCTCTCCCTCTCTTAAAAAAAAAAAAAAAAATCAAGTAAATGAGAAAGCCTTTATATTGGTCTAATCTGTTCTTAAAAATCCATTGCCATATGTTAGAAAGGTATACAACTTTAATATAGACATTTTATATTTTCAAAATATACTGGGTAATACATTCTTTTATAATATTTAAATCAAGTATGAATTTTACTAATATTTTTAAACAATTGCTCTTTCTTCAATTTCTACCCTTTCTACAGAGCATTAGGAGCAATAATCTTTCAACGACTGACAGCCAGTTGGGAGGGGACCCAGTGTGAAGATGGGGGGACTCTGAAGGACCCTCTTAGACTTCAAGTCTCTTCTGTTAACATCCATGGAACTTCATAATAGCTCCTTCTATAAAGTCCCTTCTTGGTGGCCAAGATGACTGTTTTTATTGGTAAATTCAGAAATAGTAATAAAATAGAAGATTTTAAAATCCTCAGAGAGAACTAGAATGAACAGTCTGCCTGATTCAACCACTGTTTGCAAATATTTATTTTTTCATCTCTAGACCTCAGAGTGTGTTTGATTTGAAGCTCTAAAACAGCAATTGCTCTGACCCACAGAAAATTTTTATGCTGAATGAACCACCTCAGAAGCTGAAGCTTAAACATTGAGTGTAGATGTCTGCACACAGCATTCCTCTTGTCGGGCATCTGGAATTCTGGTTTTCAATTGACTTAATTTTCATGTCACTTCAGGAAACCTCCTAGGACCTTAAGGAATGTAGGTGTTACATTTTAAGGTGCAGTCCACTATGAAACAAAGAATATCACTTGTACTTCCCTAAGAGGAAACCTGAGTGTTTACTCTGTTCTGATCTAATTTTAAAAAGAGATGCTGAATGCAGATATGTACTGGATATAGACATCCTTCAGATATAAAATACACAGTCAAAGGCTGGACTATTCTCTCTACCTCAACTTATTTCCTAAAATTATATTTTTAAAATTTTTTGAGGAAGCCTATTTTACTCTAGTCACCATATCTTCCTATACAAATTAAAGAATAAGACATTATTTCCATTTATATATTAGAATCTACATGCTAGTTTTAAGTTATTGAAAAAAATACAGCTTATATATAGTCAACCTTCATGGTCCACAGTTGAAATAAAGAGCTGCGATGCATTCAGAACATCTCTCCTCTGTACTTTAAACTTTATGACTCACCTTCCACCATCTTCACAGCATTTTACAAGTTCTGTTGATGTTCACCTTTATGACAAGAGCATATTTCACGTGAGTGAACTGAAACTGGATCAAGTGATCAAGTCATCCAAACATCATCAACGCTATCAGCATCGACCAGCAGATAGCAAAGTTACCAACGATGTGTTTGGAAGATCAGGGCTAGGGAATCAAGCAGCTATTCCCAGGCGTTACATAATTAACAGAATCAAAGGCAATTGTTACATTGCTTTATGTAATTGGGCCCTATTTTTCCACTGGCTGGAATACTGTTTTTCCTGCTGCCATCACGACTGTTGTTGCTCACCCTCCAGTGCTCATCTTAACCGTGACCTTCCCCATGACCTTCCCTTAACCACCTCATTCTGTTATTCTCCACCTTGGCACATTTTTGTTTGTTCATTTTATATCAGTATCACAATCAGTATTACTAAATGTATCTTTGTTTACCTTTTGACCATCTGTGTTCCCAACTGCAAACTGTGTTAGGAGAAAAACACTTCATTCAACAGAGCAGATACCCAGTATGTTAGTTAGTATCTGTCTCATAATAGTCACACAGTGAATATTCGATAAGGGATTAAACAAATAGTGAATGTGCATGTGTTCAAAAAATACTGAAAGAATAGACAATCTCTAGATATTATATTTGTCATAATAGCATTTTCAAAGCCTATAGAAAGTAATAGAAAAAACAAGCAAATAAAAATACTTCCATGATATAAGTTTTGTCTCCCAAAAAAGAAGCAGAATTTAAATAAATTATGTCATTTGCAAAGCAATTGTTGTGTAGCAGTGAGCATAAGGTATATAATTGCTGACTAAAACATTAAGCCCATTATTAAGCTCAACCAAATGTTTTTCTGGAGTGAACCCTTTCTGCACATTTTCTGTATTGCCCTTTTAGTCTTCTGAAAACAAGAGAATTATTCCCCAATGTTCCATGCTTATAGAAAAGGAAAATTGTCTCAAAATAACAGATATTTTAGCAGGGACAAAGAAAAGATGAAAGTGGCTGGATATTTTCAACTTCTGATCTTTTGCAGGAGGACAGTTTTGGGTTGCATTAGAAATAAAGGGATTAAAAGTTAGACTTACATTACATTAACATTTTATACTTAGGAAAAATTATAGGTAATTAAGTTATATCATAAGTGGTAAAAACCAACTGGAGCAGATACCCAAACTACAAACTAAATGTAAATGAGTTCAATTTCATTTTCTTCATTTAAGAATATAGTGATTTAAAAGTGTTCAGAAAATGCCTATTAAATAAAGCTTATTAAATAAATAAAACAGGTACATAGACTAAAAAACAAAAACAGAAGTTCAAATTCTTTGAGAGACAGAAATATATTGGTTATAGGTGAAAGGTTTTGACCATTATTTGAAATAGGATGGATTAGTTAGAGCAAAATATTGAGCAATAATCTTTCAGTTTATTGAAACTTAGATCAGAAGAAGTATGAGTTACAGAGAATTTGTTCCGTTCTAAGGAAGACATTTTTTTCCTTTTATCTACAATTTTTAACATTTTTTTTCAAGTTTTTCAAGGAAGAAATTCTTGATGTAGGATGAGTCAAAACTGAAAGGGAATGTGAACAAAGTATAGTGCTATTCTCCTCAGAAATTATTAATAATTTGAAAGCTTATTACTAAAACACAAAAGCTAATACTCCAATGACCTTGTGTCAAGACAATCAACACAGTGACTATCTCCAGCTCTGATATTCTATTGTACCCTGCCAATATGGAATAAGGCTAAGGACATAGAAGAAACTAGGACAAACTGAAACTAAATCCCCACCCGACTACTTTGCTTCCCCCACCTCTCACACCCTGCCCTGGGACCACTTGTCGTGTTTCTTCAAAGCATTTGTCTGACTTTCCCAGGAAAGGTCTGATTATTTGAATGCTCATGCATAAGAAAGATTAAGTAAATGTGGATTTAATATTAATCTGGCAAACTACATACTAAGAAAAGTAGATAGGGCCATTCAAAAGTCAATTCAGACTGGTGGGTGATAAACAGCACAGTGCCACACTGGCTTTAGATGATCCAGACAGAGAACTTATGGTTGATTTTTTAAAATCTGCTGTGACACAAAGCCCAGAAATATAGTGAAGAAATATTATTCAGTTGGTAGTCCTTGTTTTGCTTACTATTGCTGTCAGGGTAAACACTGATTATCTATTTTGGGCTGAACTCTACTCATTAAGCAAATGTTCATAAATTTAATATTAAGACAATATGTACGGCACTGAGCAATTAGTATTTTCAAGTCAGCAAGATCAGTGAATATGTTGTAATTAACATTGCTGTTCAGATTACTTTCATTTATTGACTTATACCATATATCCTACTTCAAACCAAATCACATCTTAAGCCAAGTTAGAAATATTTAAATATTTTAGGACAGGTGTTTGCTCCCAAGACTTGCACTGAGAAACTGAAAAACAAAACAAATAAAGTAAAAACAATCCATCTGTGAAATGTCTATACTTTGATATACTTTATGGAAAATACAAAGTATTTTCTCATTAGTTCATTGTGGTTTTTATTGTAAAGTTTCTTTACACTCTAATCCAGCTCTTAAAATTAGCCATATATTTCCAAAGTATCTATAGTCTCACTATTACACGGAGGTCTTGATTTCCTATAAAATGAGCCACTGGGACTTCTGGTCAAGATGGTAGTGAAGGCAGACATAGATCCCTTCTTCACACAACCACATCAAAATTACAACTAAAATATAGAACAACCATCACTCAAGAATGTCAGAAATTGAGCTGAATAGAATTCTGACAACTATGAAATTGAGTTGAATGGAAGTGCAATTATGGAATTAAAGAAACCATATCCATCCAGACTGATAGGAGGGGTGCAGATGCAGAAGGGCTGGTCCTACACCTATGCAGATAAAAATTCAGGAAGGATATCTTGGGAGCAAAGAGTCCTATACCCACACAAGACCCCCCAGCCCAGGATTCCAATGCCAAGAAGCTAGGCCCCCACAATTTCTGGCTGCAAAATCCAGCGGAGATTGAGTTGGTGGAAGAAAATTCTAGAATCCCAAGCAGTTACTCTTAAAGAACCCACAAATGGACTCACCTACTCAGATTCACTGACTCTGAGCTCCAGCACCAGGGTAGCAGCTTGAAAGGCACCTGTGGCATACAGGGAGAAACTGAAATGTCTGGCATCAAGGCAGACAGAGGCCATCGTCCCTTTTTTTAAACAGAGCTGGCAAGCTAGTGGCATATCTGAGACTCCGTCAACCTGGTTAACTGTTTGACCTGCTTTGGAAATCCCCAGAGATCTGTCCCACTCCTATATATGGACCCATTCAAGCTTTTTTTCCATAGGAATGGCTGGTCTTGGCTCCTAAATCTTATCAAACAAGCAACAGCTGGCTTCATGGAGCCCAAACAGCAGCCAGATTAGATTCACAGCTAAGCTGTGCCTTGGAATCTCCAAACCCAGCAGAAGTAGCACCCACCTAACATTTCTTCATAGCTCAGGCAGGGTGCCCCAGAAAAACACAGGTATGCAGTGACCTTGGTCTGCATGACCCAAGAAACCCTAGTGCCAGTACAACCAGCAGACAGCTACAGACCATGTCAGAACACTGCCATCCTGCCCCTGCACAGCTGATTCTCCATGGAGGGCTGAGGTTGGTGGTCAGTGGTCACAGCCAGTCCTTGTAGCTGACTGGCCTGGATAAATCCTTCCCATTGATCTGCCAACAACAACCAGTGCTCAACTACAAGAGGAAGGTGTACTCAGCCCACATAAAGGGCGCATCTCGAGTACCCAGCTTGGGCGATAGGGGAGGCTGTGCCACTGGACCCTACAAGACACCTACTACATTAGACCACACTACCAAGACACAGTCAAAGCAGCTCTACCTAATACATACAAACAAACACAGGGAGACTGACAAAATGAGGAGGCAAAGAAACATGGCCCAAATGAAAGAACAAAACAAAACTCCAGAAAGGAGCTAAACTAAGTGGAGATAAGCAATCTGTCAGAGGCAGAGTTCAAAACACTGGTTATAAGAATGCTCAAGGAACTTGGTGCGGACCTCAACAGCATAAAAAAGATCCAGTCAAAACGAGTGATACACTAATTGAAATAAAGAACAATTTACAGGGAATCCGCGGTAGAGCAGATGATGCTGAGAATCAAATCAGTGATTTGGAACATAAGGAAGCAAAAAACAACCAATCAGAACAAAAAGAAGACAAAAAAATGAGGATAGTATAAACAGCTTCTGGGACAACTTCAAGAAGTCAAACATTTACATCATAGGGGTGCCAAAGGAGAAGAGAAAGAACAAGAAATCGGAAATCTATCTGAAAAAATAGTAAACAAAAACTTCCCTAATTTGGTGAAAGAAGTATACGTGCAAGTCCAGGAAGCACAGAGTCCCATTATGATGGATGCAAAGAGGCCCACTCCAAGACAGATCATAAGTAAAAGGCCAAAGGTTAAAGATAAGGAGAGACTTAAAAGCAGCAAGAGAAAAGAAGTTACCAGATTGTAGACAGATGGGAGGGGGTTGGGCAGAATGGATGAAGAGATGAGGGGATTAAGAAGCACAAATCGGTAGGTAAGAATATTCATGGGGATGTAAAGTACAGTATAGGAAATGGAGCAGCCGAAGAACCTATATGCATGACCCATGGACATTAACAGTTATGGGGGATTCCCTGAGGGAGTAGGGGGTGCTGGATGAAAGGAGGTAAAGGTGGAAAAATAAAGACAATTGTGATAGCATACTCAATAAAATATAATTTAAAAAATAAAATGAGAGAATGGTGCTTCCTCAGGCTTTCATGAGGAAAGCCGCACTGAACCTTTGTTTATAGCTTGTCTCCAACGAGAGATGTAAGACACAGGAAACTACCACAGTTCTGTAAACCAAATATTCTTATATGATGATTTCTACTTAGCATCAATTGAGAGAATAATCATATTAAAAGCTATCAAGACAATAAAAACAAGCATTCTTCTAGCCCTAGAAATGGAGCTTCCCTTTGTGCCTGATGTGTGAGGAATGTATTCTCTGTCAAGAGAAAAACAAACTTAGGAATTCCCGAGTTGTTACTATTACCTAACTCTACACTAGACTTCAATCCTTCCTAAGAATTTCATAGATTCAGTTGGACTTATTTCCACTTGGTCTTCAGTAGCCAAATCTTGCCTTTTGAACTTCAAAAGTAGGGCCCTGTAACTATTTTTCAACTTCCCCAACTGAAGCATTTCATTTTCTAATGCTAGGGTGTTCCCATTTTAGAATTTCCTATTGTTCTGTCTTTATTAATACTAGTTCAAAATGAAAACACAATATTGCTCTGATGAAAGTCTCTGACGAAAGAAGAAATGTCAATAAATATTTGCATCTGATGTCACCAAAGTATCAAAGACCAACCTTTGTAACTTTAGATAAATGTAGTAATTTTTCACTTACATATCAATAGGAGCAAAAATATATCAAGACATATTTGATCAGGAGAAAAATATTTACTTTACTAGGAAAACCAGATTAAATACTCTCTGAATAGAATATTGGCTAAAAACATCTATCTTGGAATATGTCCAGGTTTGGGAGGAAATTGATTTATCAGAGAGTATGTGTATTTACTTAGGTACAGATTTTCATGAGCGGAAACTTGAGAAATTCTAAGAGCTTTTGTCCCCTATCAAGACTTACATATTTTGGCATCAGTTCTCATGGCCCTTCCTCAACATACACAGAAAGGCAAACAGTTCTGGGACCCTTGTATCACTTAGTAGTTACCCAATGAGGTTAGTGCTTATTGTTCTCTATTCAAAGACTCCATGAAAACCAAAGAGGAGATAAAACTCTTTAATAGATAAAGAACTGGAATGACAGAAAATCTCTATGTACGACCATATTACACACTCTTAAAACTTTTTATAGCAATAAGCTTTTATGGCACCCCTCCTCCAAAAAAAAAAAAAAAAGTGTTAGGTTACTCACCTGCTCGATTTACTTTGTTCAGTGTTGGGTTCCCACCATTCAATACAAAATGCTGTGGTTGAAACTCTTTTTTTCTAGTTCCAAACTTTAGTTGGTTCCCAGTAAGAATTTACACCTGTGCTTGTTTTGACACCTAAACTGTTATTTTCCTTCACTCCTCCACAAACTACCTCTCTGTTTGTGTCATAATGCCTCTCTCTTCTTTCCAGCCTGAGTGAAAGGCTCTGGCAGCAGGCACCGAGGCCAGTGCCCATGCTTCTGGATGGACCCTGAGAACCCTGAGTGTTGTGGGAGGCCGAGTTCTGACATGGTACCAAACACATTAGAGAAAGTTGTGAACTAACTATAATACACATAGGCCACAGACATATATAGTCAGACATGAATTTAATAAATTATAGGGAAGCTCTCTTATACAAAAGAACTTGAAAACTTGGATTTAGATCCCAGTTATTAATTCATGAATATGAGCAAGTCACCTCTTCCATACTTTCATTTTCTCTTTTTTGTGATTGCAAAGACATATGTTCTGCTTGAGGCCCTGCAGACACCCAGCATTCCCAAGCCCCAGTATTGTCCTCTCGGCTGTTATAACCTAAGGAAGAGATCATGTACCTTGAAGTACTCGGAAAGTAATTAAGTGCTACCCCAACGTATGTGGGATGGTTTAACAGAAATTGTTGTGCTAGATGTTATGATGGATACAAGAAATTTACAGCTTAGTAAAGAGATAATGCATGCATTCAAGGTTGAAACATAAAATGAGCGCTACATGGGTACCAACCAGTCAGACAGTGCCAGGGTATACCACAAAATATCAGTCCTAAATGAAAATCAAAACAATTTATTATAAATAAAGAAAGGTCCTGATTTCTTGGGTGACCTGCTCTTTTTCATACATTATACATCGTCACTCCTATAGCATCATGAATGAATTCAGATTTTCTGGTGAAGGATAAAAAATCATTATTTGCAGATATCGCATGCTAGACAATGGTCCAATGCAACAGTGTTACATCTTCGTATAGCAATGCCTTTAAGTGCAATTATCATGATATTCAATTGCATTTTGACATATTGTTTCATGAAAGGTGGTAAAGATTAATAACAGTACAGAAACTAAAATTAAGATTTATGTATCTCACATTTAATAAAATTGAAGAAAATGTATTATCAGGTGAGACAAAAATTTCAAATTAGCCCTAGCTGTTGTGGCTCAGTGGACTGAGTGCCGGCCTGTGAACCAAGGGGTCGCTGGTTCAATTCCCAGTCAGGGCACATGACTGGGTTCTGGGCCAGGTCCCCAGTAGGGGACACACATTGATGTTTCTCTCCCTCTCTTTCTCCCTCCCCTCCCCTCTATAAAACTAAATAAAATCTTTAAAAAATTCAAATTATAACTTGGTAACTTATGTAATTGTCATATGAAAGTTAGAGAATAGACCATGTGTTCTACAGTTAAGTAAAAGAGTAAATGCTTAGAGAATATTATCAAGGACCACCTCTTACTAAAGGGTGAGATGCATATTTAGATGTTACCATTTAAAGTATTTTTAGCACAATGGGAATAAAATAATTTACCTTATTATTTGACTTCTAGTTTCTTTGGTTTTTCAACAAATTTTCAGGGTTGCATTATGTGTAAAAGTAGTTGAAAACCAATAGAAAACTGGTGTGGCAATTGGCAAAAAAAAAAAGGAATTTTGTAGAGAACTAAAATTTGAACTTGTGAAGATAAGAAGGATATTATAAGTGTACAGTACACCTTCATCAAAAGCCTCAAGGTGGGAAAATGCAAGGCATATTTGAGGGGAGGACCCCAAAACACCCAGAATTTATTTATAAAAATTGTGTATTTATTCTCAAATGTTTAAACTGCAGTCACCTTCAAAGTACTCTCTATTTGATGCAGTACACAAATCAAGATGTTTTGTCCACTCCTCAAAATAGTTTTTGGACTCGTCAGTTTTGACACCTTTTAGTGCTTCTGCTGTTTCATTGTTTCACCTCTTCCACATGGGCAAAATGTTTCCTTTGAGGACCTTTTTCATCCAGGGAAAGAAGAAAAAGTTGCTTGGATGAGATCAGGTGAATAGGAAGGTGGGGCAAGGAAGTCATACTGTTTTTGGTCAAAAACTGCTGAATACTCAGTGCGGTGTGGGCAGGTGCACTCATAAATCACCCATCATGAAATGGGAAAATGCATTGAAAGAGTCTTCAAAAAAAGTTCACTGAAGCTGACTGCAACCTCTCACAACACCACCAGCTAGTGCACTGATACAGGCGGGTTCCTAGAACACTCATCCAGCAGAGGAAGCCTGTATTACAAAAGGCCCACCCTCCAAAAGATAATTTTAGTTTTGGGGGTTCTGCCCTCATAAGAGGAATGGTAATCATCGTTCCTGACTGAAGAAGGTGATAACTTCTGGAAGACAATGCAAAATCACAATTGAATAGTCGCAAGATAGCAGACAAGATTTCAAGCACTCAACCTGTCTTTTTGCAACCATTCTTCTCAATTTTGCCTACATGTGTTATCTTTTCCATAGCTAGAGACACCTGACCATCAGATTTATGCTCTAAACTCTACTCCCTGTCTTAATATATAATTTTAATCTGAGCAAGAGGAATTTAGGGCACTTAAGTCCAAAACACTGGGACCAACGTCAAGTTATAGTTGTTGTTTATGTATATATAAATATACTTGTAAAATAGTAAAAATGATAATCTTAATTTTAGGATTCTGATCTGGTGCATGTTGAGTGGGTCTCAGTTATGCTAGCATGGACCTGTCCCATTTCCTGGCCAGCCATTCTTTGGATTACCTGCCTATTATAACCTGACTAGTGTTCCAAACCATTTTGGAAGAGCATCATGTTTTCCTTCATTGTCCAGCCTAGTGGATAAGACTCTTCCATGTGATCCAAATTATTCCCAGTATCAGCTGTCTCTTTGTACCCAAGGATGTCTGAGCATCACCAGCCCCAGTCCTGTAGTTTCCCATGACTTTCCTCTGCTCATTTGTTAAAGCCCAATTGCCCTCACTCGCTTGGTCTTTATGACTATTGCCCTCACTTAAGAATACCATGTTCTTCCTGTTGACTGGGCATTTTTTATTGCTGACTACAGTTAGTTGACTCCAGTACTAAGTCCTAACACCCTAACCCCCCAACTTGCTATAATTAATAAAATCACTCCCAGCCATGAGCTGACAGATTATTTATTTCTTTGTCCCTCATTCTTAACTTCATGTATCTTATCTTTTTGTCAAGGCTTTATCATGAATGATTAACATCTTGTAATTTGTAGCATAGGAACTAAAATAACTCCTTGCCTTAAAAAAGAAAAAAAAAATATGGTTGAGACATGCAATCATGTAAATGATTCCTCAGTAAAGAATCAGAAGCTTAGGTACTCAGGTCACTGCCATTGGGTGGCATATGGCTTCTATCGGTGACAGAACAATGCATGCACTTGTGCTTCTGGGGCCAGTCTTTTAGTTAGAGTACAGAGGTGGATAATAATTGATCACATGCATTTTACACGACAGCAGCAAATGAGGGTGGATCTGTTGCTCAACCAGATTCCTGAACCTACGCTATCTGAAGAACTGATAGTAAACACTAAAGAAGAAGCAAAGGAAGGAAAACATACTGTCTGCTTTCACAACCATCCAAAAGCAGTGCTTGACAACCCTGGCAAGGATCAGGGTCAGCAGGGAAACTTTTAAAACAACAGACGCCAGGCTACACCCCAGAGTCTTGGGGCGAGAGGGCATTCTGATGAGAAGCCAGGGCTGGAATTCACTGGTCTATGGTTAAATTGGGGAGTAAGAATAGATTTATGTAATCGCCACCCAAAGACAGGTTAATACACACAACGACCAGTAATGTTTGATTTTTACAAAGATAAACCATGTGGAGACTGGAGAAATTCTATCATGTTACAGTTTGCCAGTTGTTCGCTTCCTGTTCTTCATATCATTTCAGAGTTATCCAAACATTGTAGAAATCAATAAATCCCAAACAACTCTGATGATAAAATAAAACACCCGGAGTGTTTAAGGTTTTAAAAGTACAAATTCCAGTCCTGGCTGGTGTGGCTCAGTGGGTTGAGTGCCGGCCTGAGAATCAAATGGTCGCCAGTTTGATTTCTAGTCAGGGTACATGCCTGGGCTGTGGGCCAGGTCCCCAGAAGGGGGCGTGGTAGAGAGTGTGTGAGAGGCAACCACACACTGATGTTTCTCTCCCTCTCTCTAAAAATAAATAAATAAATAAAATCTGAAAAAAGCTAAAAATACAAATTCCAGGGCTCTAACATAGTCCCATGGAATCAGATTTCCAAGAAACTGGAAAGCTGAAATCAACAAGTATCCCAGGTGATTCTTACCGTGAGGAAGTTTGAAATACACTGATCTGGCTGGGGAAAATGTTGGGCAGACTTTGAAACTGTTTGAGCTGTGGGGCCTGTGAGCACAGCAGCACAGTGTGAGGCACAGCCCGGTGTGGAGCTCTCCCGCTGCTGTGCCGCAATCACCCAGCCTTCTCCAAACCCATTCCCCCATCCGGGACTCTGCATCTGCTGTTCACCAGTCTGGAAATTGTGTCCCTCAACTCTTCAACAGATGAAATCCGATTCATCCTTCTCAGGATGAGCTCTGCTCAACTTAATCAGGTGCCTTGTAAAAACCCCTCTGCATCCTTTCCTTCTTTGTAATCATTGTTTCTTGATAATGTTTTCGTATTTGTCTCCTATACCAGAAGGAAAGTCCCTGTGGTGTGGAGTATGGCTCACACGTTCACAGCTTTATCTCCAGTACTTTACAACAGCAATGCATACATAAATAAATGCATACATGAATGAATAAAAGTACTCAGTGGTACCACGTAAAGAGGAAGTAAGGTAGTGAATGGGGAGAGGTTTGCTGAAATAACTGAGACAATGTGTGCAAAGCGAGGGAGCCTGTCAGAGAGGAGAGGACTGCGCTAGGCTCTGAAGCCAGCAGCGAGGGACTGGCAGAGCACAGAGGAGAGGAAGTATGCCAGGTGGGCGGAAGGCTCTGCAAATGCCCTGGAGGAGAGAGGCAGCGTGTTTATGCTCTGAATGAGGAGTCAAGCAGCTTGAATTAAGCAGAGAGAACAATCAGGCTATGATGAAAGTGGAGGACAGTTAGATAAAGAGTGACTCATGATCACTTTTGATTTGACGTAAGCAGAAACTCAGAGATCCTGCAGGGTTCAGAGAAGGAGAGAGATGATCAAAACAACTTGCAGGGGATGACTCACACTCTTTGTGTAGGACTGAATGAAAGGACACGACTAAAGATATATGAAACCAGCTAGGAGACTGTGGCAATCAAACAGCAGTGTAATTAGGAATCAAAATGGGTGCTCTATTTTATTTGGGTATATCCTACCCAGTGCCACAAAAAGCCTGACGCATCTGGGCAGAAATATGATAACAGCTGTAGACTAGGGGAAGGGAAGGGGGTCATAAGAATTGGTGATATTTGAACTAACTTTCACAGAGGGAGAGGAGAGAGAATCAATGAAGATACTGATTTGTAGACCCAAAAGGCTGCAGGCTGCACATTTGATGGAAAAAATATAAAGGTAGGAAAGTCTGAAAGCAGAAGGAAATAAATGAGCTCCCTTCTTAGCATGGAGCCATAAGATGGCATTTTAAAAAGTTTATCATTCATTCACTGAGGATTATGGAACTTTGAAACAGTCTGAAAATAAGAAAACATCAGTTACGACTTGACCATGATCTCTGAAATCTGAAGACATAACATGGTTACCAGGGTGCTGGAAGGGATAGCAATGAATCCCAAAGGGCATTTTCTAGAGTGTTCAGTTGTATTTGATGCTCTTGAGAACTCCCTTCTTTTTATCATTTTATTTTTGGTAATTGCAAAAATCTTCTCCTCCCTACTTACTGTTAGTATTTTCTCTTCCCTTGTAGAATGTCTCTAGTTTTACTATTTTTATACTTTTTATTGAGTGATTTTTTTAGAGAGAGAGAGAGGAGCATCCATTTGTTATTCCACTTATGTATGCATTCATTGGTTGCTTCTTCCGTGTGTCCTGACCAGAGATCGAATCCACAACCTTGGCATATGGGGACTGCTCTCTAACCAACTGAGCTACCTAGCGTTACTAAAAATAGCTTTGCTATTTTTACTTCTTTTAATAACTATTGAATATCGCCAGCTTGCTGAACACACATTTGAATGACTCCCTAAAACACTTCCTGTTCCTGTATAGTGTTGCTTCATCCAGACTATCCTGATTTTCTTACCGGTATTATTGAAAACCATCTCCCTGCCTCTCATCTCCCGTGTTACCATTTAGTACTCATCCAGTGTCAACGTGCTCTTTTATCATTCAGAGGTAATCATACATCTCCCTGTTTAAAGTCTTTGACTCCCTCAAACCTTCAGGACGACAGGCAGATAGATCTGCTGCTACAAAAGTTCTTTTAGAATGTGTCTCCTGCCTCTCTCTTCCTCTGTATCCTTCTCCATGGGCAGCTTGTACTTTCACTATTGGAACACCACAAATCTTTTCATTTTTCTCAGTGGGATATGCTCTCCTTTCCCTCGCTACCTTGTAAGTGGTGATAATGATAGCCGCGTTATCTTTATCATCCTTTGGTTCCCTGCCAACTTTCACTTTTTTCCCCAAAATTCAATCATCACCCCCTCTAGGATGTCTTTCCTTGATTCCCTCTGTGGCACTCCTACGTACTCAAACAGCTGATTATAGCTTACCTCAAGCAGAGAAATCAAATTTGGGTGCTTACTTTTTTTTTTCTAACTAAAATATTATCTTCCTTAAGGCAAGGATGGTGTTTCTCATACTTCCATTTTCAATGCCTAGCACACTGCCTGGCACATGGTAAAAACTGAAATATTGTTTGAATTTTAAAAAGAGGATAGAAGGAAGGAAAGAAGGAAGGAAGGAAGACGGGAAGGAAAAAACAGCTTTTCTTTTCTCTAAAGAAGGTCTTCCAAAAGGCTAAGAAGAAAGGCGTTGGGCTTGGGGGGTGAGAGCGAGAGAGCAAGTGGAGACAAGTCACCTGTTATAATTCAAACTGGAAAAGATTTAGTGAATTAAATGAGTTTGGCAGTCATTAAATAGTGTGGATTATTTTTTTAAAAAATAATTTCTGCCCGGCTGGTGTATGTAGCTCAGTGGATTGAGCGCGGGCTGGGAACCAGAGGGTCCTGGTTTGATTCCCAGTCGGGGCACATGCCTGGGTTGCAGGCCAGGTCCCCAGTGAAGGCCATGTGAGAGGTAGCCATACACTGCTCTTTCTCCCTTCCTTCTCCTCTCCCTAAAAAATAAAATCTTTAAAAAAATTTAAAAAATAATTTCTCATCTTTTCAATAATTCCACGTGGAATACTGAGTTAATCGCTAGTGCCAGGTACGGTGCTGGTGAAGGGAGAAGGTGTAAAAATGAATAAGGTTCCATCTCTGCCCTAGGCCATCACTGTTCATTTGGGGAGAAATTCAGACATACTCATACATCACAATGACGCCTGACAAAGGCACACACAGTACAGAAGAGGGAGCAGCCAAACATACCAGAGAGTAGTGTGGTTCATAGAAGTTTCAAAAGGTCAGTGAATCAGAAAGGATGAATAGAAATGGGCTAGGGATGGTAAGAGAGAACAGCACTGCAGAGAGAGGACCAGGGAATCCTGGGGAATGACAGAAAATTTAGAATGACTGTATTTGGCCAAATATTTTCCCTTTGTTGTTCTAAGGGGTTTGTGGGTAGAGAGGTATTAAAATACAGTATTATCTTCTTTTTCAGCCCTCAGACATGTTAGTTCTGCTACTTTCCCCCCTTTTGCAAAACTGCCTGCTCCCCTACTTGTCTTTTCCTCACATCATGTTTGTCCAATGGGCTGAGCAATCTGCTCTCCGCATTCTCCCATGATTCCCCTCACTGCTGTGTCTAGTGCACTGAACCAGGCCTCTCCCTCCAGCAGGCAGTTCATGACCATCTACTCCCATTGGAGCATGTTAAGGGATCGGGGCAGTGGTCTAATTATTTGTTAAACCTCCTACTTATATTCACTCTCAGAGTCATTCTGGTAAATAAATTCTTCTATTGTCATATTACCTGGTTCATCATAATTCCTCATTGTCACTAAAGGGTTTTTCTGGTCATTTTGAAAAGAAAAATGAATGCCATTTTAAGTGATGCAGCATCCTATTCAGGTGCTGTTAATAGTTTTTTCTTGCCATCTAGTGACATGTTTGTAAAGGAAAGAATACTGCCACAGGACATCACCTGCACTGTTACTACCTACACTCTGAGTCCTTCTTGGGTATAGAACTGAGTCTTCGGTGGACCATTGTCAGAGCCAGCCAAGGAAGGGTTGCTCATATTTGAAAGCTCGTTGTGAATCTGCATGCTTCCATGGGTGGTTTTATGGACCTAACAGGGCTGAACAACTAATATTCATGAAGCTCTGTGCTTGGTGCCCTTGTTATTTTAATCATTCTTATGATCAAGGAAGACATGTATGGTAATCATTCCAGTTTTCTAGATGAGTTCTTATAAGGATAGATATCCTAAATATTTTATTCCATGTAACAAGTGCCTCAAAAATAAGTGGAGAAGCTACCATTTGAAGGATAGCAAGGAGCCATTCTTCTGATATATTTGTAGGCACCTGCTCTCGTCTGCCTAGCAAACATTCTCATCGATCATGGCAGTGTCATCCCATCCATGGTTGAATGCAGCCCCAGAAGTTTTGTAAAACATGCTCCAGGTTCCCCCCACCAAACTGATAAGAGCATCTGGGCTCAACATGATTCTTCCTACAGTTATTGCTTTGGCCTTACCAACTTATCTAGAATACACAAGTAAGGAGTTCAAGAGAGCTAGAAAGTAGATTTACCTAAATTATAAGGATTTTCGGTCTTTAGAGCTGAAACAGATCCAAATAATCACATTGCTTAAAGAAGTGGCCCTCTTACCCAATTTCATGTTCTTATTCAGCCCACATTTTCCATCTTCTCTATTTCAGATTACTCAAAAAATTATTGTCAATTGCTAGTCCTGCCTTAGAGTAGCATTTAAAATGTTTTCTTTTATTTATTCTAGAGAAAGAAGGGAGGGAGAAAGAGAGGAAGAGAATCATTGATGTGAGAGAGAAACATTGATCGGTTGCTTTTTGCAGGGACTAAACCTGCAACCCAGGCATGTGCCCTAACAGGGAATCAAACCCTCAACATCTACTGAGCCATACCTTCCAGGGCTACAATAGCATTTTAAAATGTCTCTTGTCTTCGCAAGCCATTTATTCAAACATACTAACTTTATGCTTAAGAATAATTGGGCCAATTATAATCTAACTATCCCTGTTTACCCCTGCCATTTCTTTTTATTATAGAGGGTACATAACTACATGGGGAGAAAAGAAGTGGCAGATTATAAGATTTCCAATACATTTACTGGCACTGATTTCTTTCACTTAGAGAATTCCAGAAGTCTGAGAATTTAACATACGAAGAGCTGCCTGGCAGTGAGTAAATGCTCACACATATATATGCTTATTTAATTCTCAAAATGACTTTGTCTAGTTTCTTTTTTCTGCACTTATCTGTCCAATTTTCCCAATACCATTTATTGAATAAACTATCTTTAGCCCATTGTATGTGCTTGCTCCCTATGTCAAATATTAATTGACAATTGAGGTGTGGGTTTATTTCTGGGCTCTCTATTCTGTTCCATTGATCTATGTGTCTGTTTTTATGCCACTACCATTCTGTTCTGATTACTATGGCCTCATAGTATAGGTTGATATTAGGTAGTGTGACACAAAGAATAAATTCAAAATGGATTAAATACTTAATGTTAGACCCCAAAACATAAAAATCCTAGGAGAAAACATGGGCAGCATACTCTTAGACATTGTTCATAGCAGTATTTAATCTGATATAACTCCTCACTCAGGGGAAGCAAAAGAAAAAATAAACAACTGGGACTACATCAAACTAAAAAGGTTTTGCATAGCAAAGGAAACCATCAACAAAATAAAAAAAAACACCCATGGAATGGTAGAACATATTTGCCAATACATCTGATGAGGGGTTAATATACAAAGTGTATAAAGAGCTTATAAAATTCAACATCAAAAACACAAACAGTCAATTTAAAAATGGTCAAAGATCAAACCCTTGTCTGAGGTATCATTGGCAAATATGTTTCCCCATGCAGTTGGTTCTTTTTTCTTTTTTTTTAATAGTTTCTCTAGCCCTAGAGAAGCTTTTTAATTTGATGTAATCCCATTTGTTTATTTTTTCCTTTATATCCCTTGCCTTAGGAGATATATTGGGTAAGATATCACTGAGTGGGGTATCTGACATTTTACTTCCTATGTTTTCCTCTAGGACTTTTATGGTGTCAAGACTTATATTTAAGTTGATCTCCATAATATATAAAGAACTCATTTGTCTCAACACCAGGAGCACAAACAATGCAATTAAAAAATGGGCAAAGGAATTGAACAGACACTTCTCTGAGGAGGACACAGAGAGGGTTCATAGGCATATGAAAGAATGGTCAAGATCACTAGCCATCAGAGAGATGCAAATTAAACCACAATGAGATACCACATCACACCAGTCAAAATGGCCATCATAAACAAATCAACAAACAACAAGTGCTGGTGAGCTTGTAGAGAAAAGGGAACCCCAGTACATTATTGGTGGGAAAGCAGACCGGTAAAGCCACTGTGGAAAACAGTATGGAATTTCCTCAGAAAACTCAAAATGGAACTGCCTTTTGACCCAGCAATTCCACTGCTAGGATTATACCCTAAGCATCCTGAAATACAAATTTAAAAGAACCTATGCACCCCAATGTTCATAGCAGCACAATTTACAATAGCCAAGTGCTGGAAACAGCCTAAGTGCCCATCAGTAAATGAGTGGATCAAAAACTGTGGTACATTTACACAATGGAATGCTACATAGCAGAAAGGAAGAAGAAGCTCCTACCCTTTGCAACAGCGTAGATGGGAACTGGAGAGCATTATGCTAAGTGAAATAGGCAGGTGGTGAAAGACAAATACCATATGATCTTACCTATAAGTGGAACCTAGTGAACAAAACAAACAAGCAAATAGAACCAGAGACATGGAAATAAGGAACAAACTGATAGTGACCAGAGGGGAGGAGAAAGAAGAATAATGGTGGAAAGGAGGGAAGGGTCTAGTCAAAGAACATGTATGTATAAAGGGCCCATGGACATGGACAACAGGGTGGGAATTGACTGAAGAAGTGGAGGACGGGGAGTGTGGGTGGGGCAGGGGAGAGCAACGGGGAAAAAATTGGGAAAACTGTAATTGAATAACAACAACAACAACAACAACAAATTATCAAGCCTTTTCCAGGAAAAAAAAATGAGCAAAGGACCTGAATAGACACTTCTCCAAAGAGGACATACAGATGGCCAATAGACATGAAAAGATGCTCAGCATCACTAATCATCAGAGAAATGCAAATTAAAACCACAATGATATATAGGGAACTGTTTTGCGTCGTGTGGGAATATAGGCCAGCCCCCTCTCGGAAAGGCCAGTGGGGAGCGAGTCCGCACACAGGAGCCACGCCCACGGACAGGTTTTCCCATGGGGAATCAGGCCTGCATTGTACCTAGACTGCTATGAGACTTGCTTTTGCTAAAACTCCCTCACCCTGGATTGAGGCAACAAACATTTACCGCATATCTCTAAAGTAGCTTCCTAAAAGTCTGTGCTAACCTCCCAAGTATGGAGTGTAAGCAGTTCAACCACTTTTCCCCTGGATCTGCAACATCCTTCTCTTTGAAGTAATTAGCAACATTCTTTCCTTTGTTATCTGTAAAAGGTAATCACCTACAGTGAACCTGTGCATAGTAAATGAGGACCTGTGCATAGTAGATGAGAACCATCCTCCATGTAATGCACCCAGAAAAGCAATAAAAGCCTGTCCAGGCAGGGGTCAAGGCTCCCTCTCTCGCCCTCTCTCTCTCTCACTTGGGGAGTGGTCATGCGGTCCCTTTTTTTCCACAGGATTTCTGTAGTCCATGTGCATTTATTCTTCGCGGCAGCCACAACACATGGACCCCGTGCAGGTGCGGGGTCCGCATTGACGAGATATCACCTCATACTGATCAGAATGGCTACCATCAATAAATCAAAAAACAAGTGCTGGTGAGGACATGGAAAAAGAGGAACCCTTTTGCACTGTCGATGGGAACGCAGATTGGTGCAACCACTGTGGAAAGCAGTATGATTAAAATTAAAAAAGAATCTGCCTTTTGACCGAGTGATCCCACTTCTGGGAATATATCCAAAGAAATCCAAAACACTAATTTGAAAGAACATAAGCACCCCTACTTCCATTGCAGCATTATTAAGAATTGCCAAGATATGGAAGCAGCCCAGTGTCATCAACAGATGAGTGACTAAAACAATTATGGGAGATTTATACAATGGAATACTTCTTGGCCATAAAAAGAAGAAAATTTTATCCTTTGTGACAGCATGGATGGACCTTGAGAACATTACGCTAAGTGAAATAAGCCAGTCAGAGAAAGACAAATACCATCTGATTTCACTCACATGTGAATCTAATGAAC
>PVJI01023160.1:0-24048 GCA_004026765.1 Micronycteris hirsuta
CATCTTCCTATTGGTGGACACTTGAGCTCTTTCAAGTTTGGGGCTGTGAATATTCTTGAACAAATCCCTTCGTAAACACGTTTTTATTTCTTTCGAGTCTGTACCTAGCAACGGAACTCCTGGGTCATAGAGTAGTTACGTATGTATTTAGTGAGAAATCTCCAGACTCTTTGCCTTCCCACCAACCATATGTGAGAGTTTTCGTTACTACGAAGTGGTGGTGAGAGTGTGTATATGTACTTGCAACTATGTATTTCCTCACAAATCTTATTAGTAAAGGCCTTTTTAAAAAATATTTAACGCACATGTGCCATGTGGTACTTTTTAAGAAGCACATAGTTCAAAATCTAGCAAAGCCAACTCTGCAAAGATTTTAAATTTCTGTTGCAGAGCACATGACTCAGTGCTATTTGTGGATGTTCCGGATGCCTCAATAAACCTTTTTTTCTTTCTCTTTTGGTTTTCAAGGCTTTGATAAAGTTCAAGAGTTATTTGTATTTTGAGGAAAAAGACTTTGTGGATAAAGCAGAGAAGAGCCTAAAGCAGACTCCCAATAGTGAGGTGAGTCATGGTCCCCAAAATGTCAGAACTAGAAGACCTTGAAGATGGAGACCTACCCGCTAATGATAAGTGAGGGAATGAGGCGGCAGAGTAAGCTCACACTCCACCTAACGTGTTTCTGTTCTCACCGGGATGCCTGGTGCTGCCATTAGAGGGAGACCAGGGTTCTTCAGAAACACAAGAAAGGTGAAAACCGTGATCTAAGAAGGAAGTCTGCAAGTGACGGAGGAAGCAAGTCAGAGATGTGTATTCCTTTTTTTTTTTTAACATTTTAAAAATTTATTTATTATCCTTAGAGGGGAAGGGAGGGAGAAAGCATCGATCGGTTGCCTCTCACACATGCCCCGACTAGGGACTGGACCCCCAACCCAGGCGTGTGCCCTGACCGTGAATCAAACCGGCAACCTTTAGCTTTGCAGGATCGTCACCCGACCTCCTGAGCCACCCTGGTCAGGGGAGAGGCATGTGCTCTGGATCAGAGGAGGTATCGCATACAGAGGCAGGAAGAGGCGCTGCAGTAGGCGAGGAGAGAGCCTTGCCATGTGACCTAGGAGCAGCCAGAGCTGTAATGGCTCATTTGTTGTCCTCCAACAGGGGTGTCCAACCTTTTGGCGTCTCTGGGACACACTTGAAGAAGAAGAGTTATCTTGGGCCACAAGTTAAATATATAATCACTAACGAAAACTGATGGGCAAAGAAAGATTTTAAGTAAATTTATGATTTTGTGTTGGGCCACAAGCTTAGCCATCCTGGGCTGTGGGTTGGACACCCCTGCTAGAACTTTCTCTACTTCCCTGTCCCAGAATTGTTGGAACATGTCTGCCCAAGGTCAGCACAGTCAGAGAAAGGCTGACACATCTGGAATGAGCCACAGGACCACAGATAGAAGGGGGAGGCAAAAAAGGAAGTTCTGAGCTGGAAATATTTTTTCATAAAAATGCTGTAAAACCACCTGAGTCAATAATAGAACCTAATGAGGCGACGTTTTTAAAAACTAAGGTTCCATATGAAAAAATTATAAAAGGAGCCAGTTAATAGATCTAAGGATGATATAGCCAGAAAATACAGCAAGTCTTCAAATAATGTTGTTTCATTATAGCATTGCTGGGATACCATAGAAACTTAACTGGTCTCGAAATGTGTTTCACCGCAGTTCCAGGAACCTGTTGATTATGTTAAGTAACAAATTATTGTACAGTCAAGGAGAACATCACTCTTGCTGGGAAGAAGAGACAGAGAAAGTTAGTGCAGAAAAAGGAACCTTTTGTGAAGTCTGATTAAGAGAGAATATTCAGAATTGTTTTGGGAGATAAAGGACAAAGAAAACGAGGATTCAGAGACTGACAGAATATCCTAAAAGATTTTCAAAGTAGGATGCAAGGGAAGGAGACAAATAAGCTTAACCAGGTATTGGTTGAAGAACAAATTACTTTTTATATACTTTTTTAAAAATTTATTGATTTGAGAGAGAAACATTGATTTGTTGTTTCACTTATTTATGCATTCATTGATTGATTCTTATATGTGTCCTGACTGGGGATCAAACCCAAGACCTTGGCATATCAGGACGATGCTCTAACCAGCTGAGCTACCCAGCCAGGGCCCAGATTACTTTTTATAAATACAACGTAATGAATAATGGAAAGTCTAACTGGTAGAAGAGCATTGGAATAGAAAGCAAATCCGCCTGAAGACCACCTAGAACGGTGCGTGTAAGTCGGCTCTGAGAAACCGATGACGTGCGATGTTACTGCGCGCTGTGTGCCGTGCTCAGAAGACAGTGTCACCGGGGCGGTGCGGCACTTCCCCAGGTTCTCTTCAGTGTGCTTGTTCTGTTTTTACATTCTAAAGTAAAACCATGGTTTTCGTTTCAGATAACATTTTATAAAAATGGTGTCAATCAAGGCGTGGCTTACAAAGATATTTTCGAGGGGGTTTACTTTCCAGCCATCTCACTGTACAAGAGCTGCACAGTACGTATCCTCTGTTCATCCTGTGAACAGAACTTGAGAGAAATAGGTGAATGGTTTGATGAAAGAGCCATTGATTGAGTTCTAGCAAGAAGTATGAATAGCCTAAGTGAGACAGGAATGGTTTCCAGCTGTTACTGTTTGTTCCAAAATCAGTTGGGTGTTTTAGGAAGAGTTTGCTTGAATCACGCAGATAGTGTGCTCCATGCTTGTCCTTTGAATGCGCTGTGTGGTCGTGCCCATCGTGAAGGCTATTCAGTATTTATGTGCGTAAGTGAATTTGGTGTTACACATGTCATGATACCCTACTGTCATTAGCTTGTAACTGGGGGGTGTGTGTGTGAGTGCGAGAGATTCAGTGTAAAGGGGACTGTCATTAGAGTCTGTCAGTGTTTTTTTTTTAAGCGATTTGAAAAGATAATGCCTGGAACTTTCCATGTATTTTTAGTCTGTTGGTTAGGCACCATGGAAGTAAAGTAAGAAAATCTTTTAAATTATAAAAAGAAATCAATATGTCTGTTTACCTAAGGTGTTGACCACTTTCAGGATTATCAATATATATCATTGTTCCAGTTATACCCTGAATGTCACTGCTTCCTTTAAAGAGAAGACTTTCCCATGCCCCATTAACTTTTCCACTGTATGCTTATTTTTTATGTCTGCTCAAATGGAATTGACCCCAGGTTTCCATTAACTTTGGGCCATGCTTCAAGTATCCTCCAAAGGACCTTACTTACCGCCCTGTGAGTAACGTTAAAAATGCCCATGAGCATCCCCAGCATCTTCGTTACTTCCTGCTGTGGTTACTCTGATCACCTCACTTCTGTTTCTCGTCCCCCCGCAGATGAGCGACATGGGCTGGGGGGCTGTCGTCGAGCATACTCTGGCTGACGTCTTGTATCACGTGGAAACAGAAGTGGATGGGAGGCGGAGTCCCCCATGGGAGCCCTGACCAGGCCCCCCTTTCTCTGCAGACGTGGACTTTCCGGGGAATAATGGTGGGGGGTTTTGTTGTTGTTCGCCTGTTGCAAATGCTATCCCAAAGATACCGCAGCGCCCAGCCCCTGCTGCCAGCACTGCAAAGGCTAGGTGGCTCCGGGACAGTTCCCTGCCCCTGACACCCTCCCCCGTTTCTGGTGACTATTCTCACGTGTGCCATGTGCCAACACCTGCTGACCCTGCGACCCCACGAGCTCCCTGCGGAACTGGTGCTGTGCCATGTACCCCACCACTGGGCTTGTTATCTTACTGTGTTTTCTAAGGAGTGGATAATGTTGTCCAAGTGGCTAACTTATTTAAAGACTTTTTTTTCCCCTGTGGGCATTGACTGCGTCCCCCCTGGTTTCCAAGGAAGCGGTAGGCCTGTTTCTGAGAATAGCTGAAGTCAGCGGTTGTACATTCCAGGACCAATCTTAAGAGCTTTCCTTTGGGTGTGGGTTCGTTTTTGTTACTGAATTTGAAATACACTTCTGAACACTGGGGTCTCTGAAACTACCACATCTCTAGAACTGTAATTGTGAAAGGAACTCGCTTGCAGCTTTAACAATTAGAAACTCTCCCCAAATAAAACTTGTGATCAAGTGTGTGTGGTACTTTGCTTCCCTTTAAACTCGAGATCCTGTTGGTGACAGTGTCAGCAATGTGGGCAGCCTGCGGAAGGGCAGCCTGCACTGGGGGAAAGAGGCCTCTGACTTGTGTCTCACCCCTCTCCTATTGCTTCCCTTCTGTCCAGCCAGCTCAGCCACCCTCTTTGTTCTGTGAAAGTCAAGCTCTCAAGAGGCGGAGGAGAGTAAAGGGTTAGTGGTCTCCCTCCAGTGTTTCTCCTTGAACATGCGTATTACTGCATGCAGGTGGTTTTCCTGCTTTGCGTATAGTCCTTTGTATGGCTGATGGTTAAAGGGCAGTTTTCAGAAACTAAAAACTGGATTGTAAGTGTGAGCCTTTCCTGGGGGTCCCTTTGTGGCTTCAGTCTCATTTTTTACACGTCAGTGGCAATGCAGCCCTCCCAGGATGGGCCCGAAGACTCTCCCACATACAAATTTCTACCTATATTTTAATAGGTAGAGTGGTTCACCGTGAGGTACGTAATATGTTGCCAGGAATCACATATTGTACCTGTTGAAGAAATTTCCAAAATTTCAAGCGACTGTTTGGATCTTAACACAGTAACTTTGATTGATAGATCTGTCTCCTCAGGAGACAAATATATTCGTTTTGGCCGTTCCACGTCTCTTAACAGGAAACCTAACACTGATCAGTATCATCTTAGGCTGGAGTCAGCCCATTGCCCCTGGACACCTATTCATTCGTGGCTGGAAAGGGCAGACATGGTCATAAAGCTTTTGGATCATCAGTTTGAATAACTCTTAAAAGATGGCAGTGTTATTTAGAGGAAGCTGGAGGTAATTTCTTTTATAATATAAATCACCACATATATTGTTAGGAATGCCCTGCCTGGTTTCAGAAGCTGTAAACCCCCCCCCCCCCCCCCATGGCTAAGGCTGAGTAAAGGACCTTGGGACCATAAACCACTAAAGAGACAAAGCTTATCTCCCTGGCACGGGCCCACCTCTGCCCCCTTTTACTTCACCCTGCTTGGCTCTGGGAGGATGACTGGTTAGCCAATGATGGGTAAGATTCCTCAAGGGAGGGATGACCTAAGACAGATGGTTGCGATGGGGCCATCAGGGAAGGCCTTGGGAGGCCATAGAAAAAGGGGGTGATGGATCCTCGCCCCTCGGCTTTGACATGGCCTGAGTCATTCTGTCTGCCAGAAGTCTCTGAATCTCTTGGCTGCCTTACTTCCCCTGCCTGACTTAAACCTGAAACAATGCCAGAGGGCAGTGCAGCCCTGGGCAGGAACGGGCAGTTCCCTGGGGTGATCAGGCCTAATAAAGAATGCATGAAGTCCTGTGAATCCTGCTTTGCTAAGAATACCCTCAATTTTCTGATAAGGGTCCAAGCATGAAATGAGTTTGTTTCCCAAACTTTATAGTCCTTTCACTAACTGACCCTGACTCAAAATAAGCCCTCATAGTTCTTTGTATGTTATCTATTGTTTGATCATTACTGCCTGACAATGATTGATGAGCTTTACCTGTATTCCTGTGCAAAGTGAACCCAATAAAAGCCTATTGAGGAACAGGCTCCTGGCCCTTCTCCTTTGAGAGATCGGCCACCTTTCCTCCCCAAGCACATCCTGTCTGAGACTTATTCTCATCCATGGTGGGGGGCGGGCGGTTCTGCGGGCAAAACTCCCCCACAGTATATAATTGTATAAATTATAAAATACAAACATAATTACCACATATACAACTCTTTTTAAGTGATAGTCTCTTGTACATTTGGCTTTCATAAATCAGAGATAACAGGAGTAATGATTTTGTCTGTTTATACTTCATATTCAAAATTGTGTGTGTGTGTTTTGATAAGGTTCATTTGAAGGGCTCAGAGAATACCCACTCTCTATATCGTCCTGTATAAAATGGTTTCTGGCCCTGGCCAGTGTGGCTTATTTGGTTGGAGTGACTTTCTTTGACCAAAAGGTTGTGGATTCAATTTCCAGTCAGGGCCCTGAATTGCATGTTCAATCCCTAGTTCAGGAACCTATGAGAAGCAACCAATTCATGTTTCTCTCTCCCCCTTCCTCTCTCTCTAAAAGCAGTGAAAAAATGTCCTCAGAAGAGGTAAATAAATAAATAAAATGGTTTTTATAAGCAGATCATCACAATTTATTTTATTCCAATATAAAGTTAAACAAGTGGGAGAATAGCTCCACAGTCATCTCAAAGATATGGTTGCATAGTTTCGAGAATGCAAATTATAATCAAATTCAAAACCGTGTTGTGTGTTGAAAGCCCATTTCTTTATTATCATCCTGTTTTCTTTTGAAACTACAGTGTATATTCCTCTACACATCTTTAAATACATAATCATTTTCTCCTAGCTGGGAGTAGATGATAATTCTGTTCTAGAAATACTTCTCCAATTATACCCTCACAGTCTGAAGCTCCTGGAAAGATAAGCCATAATTTCATCTGTGCCAAAAATAGATTATTCTAAGAAACAATCAGAATAAATAATAATAAATATCTCTACTTGTAAAATTTCAATACCTCAATAAATACCTGAATTTCTGCTGCGACTAATTTGTTAAATAAATAAAATAGCGCTCTATCTCCCAATGGCATACAGCATCAACTCTACTAGCACTAGAGTGGAAAGCTTCAAGTGGTGTGCATTTTAGCAAATTAATCCCATCCCAATCTATATTTTTAAAGCATAAATTCTCTAACTCTTGGAAAGGGAGTTTGCTATCACCAGACTACCCCTTATTCTAGCCATCCCTCAAAATAGTAAAATATTGACCTACTAAAGCAGAGAAATAGGCAGTCCTCAGCCAAGCTGAGAGCTGGTACAATAAATAGACTGAAGTAAAGATTCAGTTGCCTTGTTAGATCTAAACACTCACTAACGGGAAAATAAAATTTGTTTTTAACTTAGTAATATTGTTCATTCATTGATATTTGGATTGATATCCTTTTGAAATTATTAGGGTGACATTGGTTAATAAGGTTATATAGATTTCAGGTGTACAATTCCATAAAGTCATCTGTATATGGTATTGTGTTTTCACCACCCCAAGTCGCACTATCCTTTCTTATAATTAAGTGAATAAAAATTCTCAGTCATAATCTTCATCCTACAATACCCATTAATTGGCTACCAGTTATAGAATTCTTAAGATTTAGGCTTGAGCCTATCATGGAAATTAAATTTTTGTGAAAGGTTCTGATAACAGATTCTAAATCACTGAATGACCTAAGTCCCCAGTAGTTTTTCCTTTTAACAAGCTGGGGGAGGGGATTTAAATTTAATTAAGATTTTTGTCTAGGACTCCTTGAGTATGAAGTTGCAGTTTAATGGAAGAGATTTCTTAAGAGCAGAACTTTAAAACAGGTACAGACTAAAGTTTTTGTATTCGTCGTGATTCTTCATTCTGACTGGTGCTCGTGGGAGTAGTAGGGGAACCAGCCTAACAGTTCTGTATGTTTTCATCAGGAAAACTTGAACTCAGTCTCTGGAAGGCACCCACTGGGGGAGTAGCTTGCACTTTGGTGCAGCTCTGTGCATACTTGGTGGAGGGGCAGACAGTTGCTGGAGCCCCTGCTGTAAGACCCTGCTATGTACACACACCGTCAGCAGGGAGTGGCGCTCTCAAGCCCGTAAGGCAGGAGGTCCCAATCCTTGTATTTAGCACCCTCTCTGCACCTTCTCTCGGCTAGTAGCATTTTGAGATGTTTTTAGGTAGACCTGTAAGGGCCCAGAGAAAAGTTCTACAGATATTTTGGGACTCTTCCATTTCACAGCTAAGCGGTGAATGAGGTTGGAAGGCTCATCTTTGTATAAGAGCCCCATCCCTACTTTCTTGGTGCTAAAATTTTACCAATCTGAGTCCTCATATCATAATGTAAATGCATTGCCACCCCAACCCACTGTCCCCAGATGAAGCTCTCAAGCAGACTTGTAGGCTTCTGGGAGGGATTTTCCTGAAGAGCATGCAAGCCAGTGCAGCTAGAACAGCTGGAAGCAGCAGGCTGGTCTTCAACACCTGGCTTCAGGGGGACTGGACTCCAGGTGCTTGCGCAGGTGGTTGGCAAAGTCTATCTGGGTCTGTGATAGGACCTGGTTGATGATGGTCTTTGGCAGCCAACCCTAGAGAAGAAGACAGAAGAATTTAGCCATCTTGTGGGCGGTGTTCTACTCTAGACACCTCTGGATCCTATCACAAACATTATGGGTTGGTATGGTCTTGGTCTTCAAGTTCTGTGGGTAGGTGTAGCCTTGTAGTTGACCAGGGTCGTGGGCTGGAGGACTCCTTTGCTGTTCTGCCGTCATGGAAGTGCCAGAAGCACAGGATTTGCTCTCAGGACAAATCTCAGACCTGTCTTTCCAGCTGTGTGACCCTGAGCTAGTTAGCACACCTTTCTGGGGTCAACTTTCCTTTTTTTCTAAAATAACTACAGAGTTGAAATTTGATATGGGGAGGAAAGAGGGACCCATTGCAGGCTGTTGAGATGGTAGAATATCAAGCCATTACTCAAATCTCTTCCCTCTGTAACAGTCTGATTCCCTCAAAATGGAAGGATTTTTCCTATTCTGTATGGGATGATGTGGGAGGGGTAGGAACCTGTTGTTCTCTCACCAGCCGCCCAGTATCCACCTCCCGTGCCCCTCACCTTAAGGTCAATGCTGAGCAGCCAGGTGAGTTTGGTCTTTGAGGGACTCCCAGTCAGCGGATGGAGCACCATGCAGGTGGGGCCGTGTTCGGCTCTGGTAATTGAAGAGAAATCAAGTCAGGAGGGCCCCGAGTTCTCGCATGCAGGCTAGCTCACACTAACCATATTTCTTGAGTGGCTTGTCTTTCCAAGCATCAGAGAAGCTTCCTTTGCCAAGGGTGATCGTTAGCAAGTGGCATGGTTACCAGCTTATCGGAACAAAGGCTGATTAGAACTGGACCTGGAACCTGGGGGCTTCCTGTGGTGCCTTTCAGTTGCTGGGTAACAGAGAAGTTGGGGAAAGGGTCCAGGGTCATGGCCAGGCCCCTGAGAACTGAGCAGCTGTGTTCTAAGAGGTGCGGCTTACATTTTAATGACTAGTACAACCTTAGCTGATGATACCAACTAAACCTCAGCCCTACCTCTTGCTTTAGTAAACTGTTGAGGCCCTTAAACTTTCGGTGGGTCAGGACAAACTGGCTGTATAAGTAAGGCTAATCTTGTCTTCATCCCCTGCTATGGAACATGAGAATCTTCATTTGTCAAAGGAAGCTGGGAGTAGGGACCTAGGATTGCTTTCTTGGAACCAGCATTCATCACATACATGGTGCCCAGGCCTGTGTTCAGAAAGGGAGCTTTTGGGCCTGCTGCCAGTATTACCTGATGACACCTTTCTGCTCGGGCATCTCCCCGAAGTGTGTGGCCATGCCGGCCAGCACGCAGGTGGAGCCTCGGCGCTTGGCACAGCGCACACTCACGAAGTCACGGGGCCCCACGAGGTTTCCTGCTGATTCTGCAGCCAACTCGTGGGTGATCACTGTGTCTTTCCCAATCTTCTGCAGGACCTGCCAGGCCACAGGGAACCGAAATCAACTTAGCCAGTGTTGGGGGTAGGGCACTACCACCCCCAGCTTTGGCTACCTTTCAGAATGGGCTCCCACAGGTCCCGGCTACTCACCCCTAGGCTCCGCCTCACCTTGATCTCCTTGACATTCGGGTTCCACTCTCCCATTGCCTCCATGCGTTCCACGAGCTCTTCATAAAGCCTCTCCATGGGCTGGTCCACCACCACCTCCAGCCGGAATACCTTGCCCACATCCGGAACCACTTTACTCAGCACTTGATCCCCATTGGCCTGTCAGGGAGAGAAAGGAGCCCCGGGATAAAATTAGAGAAATATTCCTAGCCTGAGACAGGCAATATCAGGCAAGACAGGAAGGGGACTGGGATAAGAACTAAGTGTCAGGAAATCTGGAACTATAATATTTCGGATTAAGAAGAGTAGGTGATCTTTCCTGCCATGAGCCTTGCATGTCTGCTGAAGACCAGAAGTGACCTGTCTGCTCCCTGGGCCCTTTTGTCTTGGTGGCAAATATTCATGGGCGTGGGCAGGCCCACCTGAAAAGAACTTTACTTGACTTCAGAAGTTTAAAGATCCTGGAAGAGAGAGACTCAGAGTGGGGAAAGTCTGGTCTACAACCAACTCATTACACACACAGAATGTTGGATGAGATCTTAAAGACTGTTTTAGTCCAGTACCTCATTTCACCCCAGAAAGATGTAGGGCCAGAGAAGGTCAGTGATTTGCCCAGAGAGCCTCGGCTGAGAGCAGCTCTGGGCTTCAATCTCAGGTTTCTTGACTCCCATGTAGTAGTCTATTAACTTGGAGAAGGAGGGGTTTTCCTGGAACTAAATACGATGGGCAGCATGTAAACTTTTGGTGAATAAAATCTGAGCCTCAGTAGAGCCACTGGCCTTGAACATGTCCCTCATTACGGGCTCCCAGCGATGGCGCAGTGCTCAGGAGCAGAGAGAGAGCCCGGAAGGCGTGGGCCACTTTGATACCGCCTGTTGCGGGTGAGCCCAGGTCACCCCTGCAAGCTTGGCCATAAGGCAGGCTGAACAGCGCAGACACTGCCTTGGCACTGGAACTTCCACCTGGGGTACTGAGGCCTCCACTGCGTGCAGGGTCTGCTGCGTAGGTGTACAATGTATTTACAGGGGAGGTAAGGATACAATGCTTCTCAAATGTGAATCTCCAGGGTGTCTTTGGTAGGGGAAGGGAGTGTCTGAAGATATATTCTTGGGAAAGGAGAATTCTCAAAACTACTTGTTGCCCAGTGACTACTGCACAGGGCAGGAATTCCGAGAAGAGCAGGAACCCCCCGCAACCCCACCCCGGCTGGCCTTGAGGACGGGAGTGGGATGGTAAGGAACCGTGCATTCCTCCGCACTCTCCCTCACCTTCTGGTCCTCCTGCTTCCAGCCCTCCTGGCTGCTGAGGATGCCCAGGGCCTTCTGCATAGCCTCCTCTCCCTGGCGGATATAGGCCAGCTCCTGGTCGCTATAGAGAGGGTCTTCCAGTCGAGAACCTGGATACACAGCCAACGAGAGACCAAGTTTCCTACCCGTCCCCTAGCTTCCCACCAGCGTGTGTCCCTTTGATTTCTGGATCTGCTCTTTCAAGAGCCAAGACCAAAGCCATAGGGTTCAGCCTGCAGGTCAAGTTAGACACAGCAGCTGCAGGTGACAGGGAGACGGTCTGGCTGTGAGGAACTCCATTCCCATTCTCTCCAAGAAAGTAAGAAAAGTCATGGGGGTCATGGGAACCAGAGCCACACATACAGTGTCTGCACCCTGGGAGCCCGCTGCTACTGGCAGAAGCCCAGAAGCCTCAGCACTCACCAAGCAGAGAACTCCGACGCCGGACCTGGTTAATCCACGCACTCGGGGTCGGGCCCCCCAGTGCCCTCCGGTTCAGCTCCTGGCCAATGGCCCGCATAGCTTGCTGCCGCAGCCCTGCAGGAAGAGAAGGGAACTGTTGCCGAGGGGTGGGAAAGTCCCCTCCACCCCTTCGTCTCATCACAGATGGGAAACTGGCTTGGAGAAGGAAGTGACTTGATTAGGAACATACAGAGTCCTGGTAGGGACCTGAACTAGAACCAGGTCAACTCCCAGTGCTCGTGACGCTGCACCAGGCTGCCTCCGGGCCCGGAAACCTGCCTTCCATCTGGGCTGGCCAGGCCTGGCCCTGTCCGGGGACAGCAGCCGCACCAGAGTGGCCTTGAAAGGGAAGGAAGCTTTGTTCGAACCAGAAAAAAACCTGCTGCAGCAGGAGAATTAAAGACACCTGTCCCCTCGCCAGGAGCTGGGGTCTTCGCTACCCTGCTGTCTTGCTCCCCTTTCCTTCTCTCGTGCCCCCACTCCCTTCCCTGAGCATGTCTCGGGCTTGCCAGTGCTGCTTGTGGGAGTCAAGGCTTGCTTCTACCTTTCCCACTGTGGCTAGGACTTCCTTGGTACCCTTGGGACCAATCCGAGAGGAAGGCCAAGTCAGGAAGAGTTCAAAGAAGATTGCAGCCCTGGAGGGGAGACCAGAAATTATAGAATCCGGAAGGGACACAGGCATCTTCATATTCATCCCAGAGGCTCTGGTGGGAAAATTGAGGTCCGGAAGGGACAAGAGTTGTGCAGACTTGCCCAGTAAGAGGCACGGCTGGGATCAGAACCTGAGTGGCTTGCCCCCAGACCAGCACCTTTGCCACTGAGCCACATGCCTGAGAGCTTCTGCTCACCACCACGAACACCCTCTCCCCCAGGGAACTCACCCTTCATGTTTCGCATGTGTCGGTAGGAGCTCCCAGCACACAGCTTAAACGTTGCTAGGAGCATTCTTTCCTGGGGGCTGGTAGCGCTGCTGTTGCTGCTGCTGCTGCTTCTGCTTCTGCTGCTTCTGCCTCTGCTCTCGAAGGGGGCTTCTGTCCTTCCTGAGCCAGTCAAGTTCCGCCTCTGGGTCCTGCAGCTGCGTCGGGGACCTGTGTTCTGCGTCTTAAATGCTCCCAGCTGAAGGCTATGCTTCATCACCGAGAGATAAAAAAGCCATTACTCACTGTGCAAAGGAAAGGGTCAAGGATAGAGGGATTGCCTCACACTGCTGCTTTGGCCATTTGTGGGGAGTGGAGGGGGGTAGAACCGTGCACAGAAAGGAGTAGGGAGGCTGTTGCCAGACTCAGTGGATGGAGGGGAGAGAAAGAAGAAGCTGAGGTAAAAGCGGTTTAGAAGAAAGCAGACGCCATCAACAATGGTTCTCAAATAGTGCATGGGCTGCTCCTTGAAACAGGTTTCTAGCCCTTGTCATCAGAAATTCCAGATTTAATACGTCTAGAATTGAGGCTCTGAAAGCTGTGTGTGTGTGTGTGTGTGTGTGTGTGTGTGTGTGTGTGTGTGTGTGAATTCCCAGTTGATTGCCATGCAGGCGTTCTGTGAACTGCACACTAGGGCAATGCTGCCTAGCAGAGTGCCCAGGGTGTCTGCCAAAAGCTTAGTTGGTCAGAGCTGGTAGAGGCCGTCCAGTCTCCGTATGAGGACCAGATGGTGGAAATGACCTGTTCAAGGTCAAACATCTAGTCAGTGGGAGGCTGGGAAAACCACACAAACCACCTTCAGCCCGCACACCGTTCCTCTGGCAGCCCCCAGGCGCTTCATGTGTTCAACTGTTGAATTGCTTACCTGGCCATTTATATGAACAACTTTACCAGAACTTTGTTCAGAGTTCCTTCCCCGTGCTTAGGGGTTTGTGTTGGCGTGAGTATGATGCCTCAGGGCTGAGTCCTGTGAGGTCCCAAAGCAGAGGGGAGAACTGGCCAGAGGCACAAGGGTCCAGCTGCGCCCTTCACCCTTCCTCACACTTCTTCCAATTGCCCAGGTAGGGTAGGCTGTGCCACAGGGCTGGGCGTGGTCCAGGAGTGCTCACCCCGTCTTTGCACTGTGGGGGCCTGTGCTCCGCACACAGGCTCATAAGGCAGCTGAGTCTTCCCTGCTGTTCCCACAGCCCATCCCAGAGGCCCAGTGAGGGAGATCCCCTCCCGCCGGCATGCTGGTCTCTGTTGAAATCTTTTCCCTTTAAGGTTGACCTTGCAGTTGTTTTAAAGCCAGACTCATCTGGTAAGAATTTGGGAAGGTCGGAGAATCACACTGATTTGTCGCTGGCTCAGAACCTGCCTCCTGTGTGAGACGTCTGTGCCCTGTCACCATCCCCACGGCCTGGAAGGCAGAGGGGAGGCCTAAAAAGCGGGGAGCAGCAGCGGGTCCCACTGTCTCCCTCACTACAGAAAGGACGAAAGGGACGGGACCTGCTCAGAGCCAGGCCTGCGTGGTGCTGGGAGCCCACACAGAACAGGGCGAGTCGCACACCCTTCATTGCAATCCCTGGAGAAGCAGCGGGAAGGGGCCAGCCACTCGGAGAGACCCTGTCTGTCCTTGTCTCTCACCAGGGGCTGGCCCATTGCTCAAGGCCCCTGCGGCCCCTCCTCCGCGCAACCTTCTGGAATGGCTTATCCCTTTGACTCACACCCTTATTGCCAGTACCTCTGGAAGGGCATCTCTCCAGTCCTGATGTGTGTAATGGTTTGGGTGTGCTTGCTTGTCTCTTCTGTGGGATGGCTTGTCCCTGAGGCTCCTTGTCTGCGTCCATCCCCACCCCCAGCACTCAGCTTCAGGCAGGGCACGGAGCAGGCTCTTGCTCCTCCTCTATCCGGTGACCAGTTGGGGAAGCAGCTGGGGGGCCGGAGGGGAATTTCTTTGGAATTAGGAAACCTGCCTCTTGGCTTTATTTCCAGCCCTCAAAGAGCCCTGAAGGGAAGACAGGGCCAAAGGGAGAGGACTTGGTCTCTGTTGTTCATTGTGCGGGAGGGGGTGGGGGTGGGGGTTTTGCTGTTTGTAGACTTGGAAAGAGAAGGGATGGATGGTGTGCTGGGACAGCTGTTCCTCCCTTCTTGGTACACGTGCACCCTCATGCACATGTGTGTTCCAGTGGACGTGGTGAGGAGCGGGGAGAGGTTATTATGGGATAGGCCCTGCAGATAATCATGTTCAAGGTCCCGCTGTTGCCATCCTGTGGAGAATTATGGCCGTTGAGAGAGGGGAGGAGGCCGCGGGGAGCCTGGAGGACTGAGCTGCTGCTGATGTCAGAGGCTGCCACTGACTCAGAGGAGGAGGTGCCGGTGACCTCCAGTGGGGCCAAGGCTTCCTTCTCCTCCTCATCTTTTCCAGGCTGAGTGACTGGTTAACTCTTACTGTCCCTCTGAGTAAGGGGCGGGGGGGAGAAAGGTCTGCAAACATCCTCTGCTCCTGCATGTCATCTGTATCTGATTCACACACTGTATCTGGCTTTGCTTTTTATTTTTCATTTATTGATTTTAAAGAATGGGGAGAGGGAAAAGAGAGAAAGAGAAAGAAACATTGATTTGTTGTTCCACTTATTGATACATTCATTGGTTGATTATTGTATGTACTATGATCGGGGATCGAACCCACAACCTTAGCACATCAGGATGACACTCTTAACAACTGAGCTACCAGGCCAGGGCCTGGCTTTGCTTTTGGTGATGGCAGAGCCCCCAGGGAGATCAGATGGACACAACTGCTCAGGGAGGAAGATAGCAGAGCTCTGGCTCAGGCTGTGCAGAGTGCTGGAGAGGAAGGCCCCAGGGCCAGGGGATGGGGGCAGGTGAGCAAAGGAGAGGACTCCACTTATTCATTCAACAATCTTTTTTTTTTTTAAGATTTTATTTATTTATTATTATAAAGAGGGGAAGGGAGGGAGAAAGAGAGGGAGAGAAACAGCAATGTATGGTTGCTTCTCAGATGGCCCTCACTGGGGACCTGGTCTGCAACCCAGGCATGTGCCCTGACCGGGAATCGAACCGGGACCCTTTGGTTCCCAGCCCACGCTCAATCCACTGAGCTACACCAGCCAGGTCATTCAACAATCTTTATTGAGTGGCCACTGTGTGGGTCTACAGTTATGAGAAAAATGAACCACAGGACTCACAATGAAAGTTGTAGGACAGCTGAAGGGTTTTGGAAGTACAAGGGGATGGAACACCTAATTACACAGGAAGAGGGAGGAGGGTTATGGAAGGCTTCTGGGAGGAAGTGACATTAGGACTGAGTGTGGGAAGTACAATAAGGAGTTGGCCAGTTTGAGATGGAGGATGGGGTGTGGGTGTTCAGTTAAAACAAACGGCCAGCAGCATGAAGGGTCTCGAGGGTTGAGAGCTGGCTGTCCTGGGGAACTCTGGTTGTTCAGCCATGGAATATTGGTAGGCTGTGGTGGAAGACTCCTCTGCAGTTTCCGAGGAGGCAGAGGCCGGGGGTTGAGGACAGGGACCTCGAGCTTGTTTGGGCCCTAGCTCAGAGGAGGTGAGCCCTGGGCAACACCACCTATCTTTGGGTTTATTGGAATGGTCGTGGGGATCCTGTGAACTGGAGCGGAGAAATCACAGGTTTTATATTCAGAGACTTCTGGTCCTGGTTCCCCTACTTTCTGATCCCAGTGGCTCACTTCTTCAACCTCAACTTTCTTTTTTTTTTTTTTTAAGATTTTATTTATTTATTTTTAGACAGAAGGGAAGGAAGAAAGGGAGAGAAACATCCATGTGTGGTTGCCCCTCACGTGGCCCAGGGACCTGGCACGCAACCCAGGCATGTGTCCCGACTGGGAATCAAACCGTGACCCTTTAGTTCACAGCCCGCGCTCAATCCACCAAGCTATGCCAGCCAGGGCAATTCTTTTTCTTTTTGTAATCTTTGTAGGGTGGTTGTATGGCTTAAAGGGAAGGGCAGGTAACAACACATCAAGAGCACATAAGATGAAGTCCAGACTTCTTGGCCAGGGCGCAGGCGATTTTCAGGGCGTGAGATGAAAGATGGGCAATGGACATATACTTTTATTTCCTAATTGCAATATCACATAACAATTTACTATAAACTAAGGCAGTTTTTCAAATGTTTCTAACAGCTACCCACAGTAACAAATATATTTTTATACATGTGTACAATATTCATATACATGCATATAATAAGTTTCACATACAATCTAATTTTATTATGTAATTAATACACTCTATTTTCTAATTATTCCACTTTTTTAAAATGCTGGTTATAGCCCTGGCTGGTGTGGCTCAGTGGGTTGAGCGCCGGCCTGCGGACCGAAAGCTTGCCAGTTTGATTCCCAGTCGGTCAGGGCATGCGCCAGGGCATGTGCCTGGGTGGGGGGTGTGAGAGAGGCAACCAATCAGTGTTTCTCTTGCACATCCATGCTTCTCTCCCTCTCTTTTCCCTCCTTTTCCCTTGCTTTAAAAATAAAAAAAAAATAAAATCTTTAAAATGTCTGTGAACTAGTTAATCATAATCTGCCTGTTAAAACAGTGATGTGTATCAGGATCTAGATTGTTCTAAATATAAGAAAAATTTTAAATTAAAAAAAAATTAAAAATGGAACTGCCTTTGACCCAGTGATATCATTACTGGGATTATACCCTAAGAATTCCGAAACACCAATTCAAAAGAACCTATTTACCCCAATGTTCATAGCAGCACTATTTACAATAGCCAAGTCCTGGAAGCAGCCTAGGTGGGTGCCCATCAGTAAATGAGTGGATGAAAAACAGTGGTACATTTACACAATGGAATACTACACAGCAGAAAGAAAGAAGGAGCTCCTACCTTTCATGACAGCATGGATGGAACTGGAGAGAATTATGCTAAATGAAACAAGCCAGTTTGTGAAAGACAAATACCATATGATCTCACTTATAAGAGGAATCAAATGAACAAAATAAACTAATGAGCAAAATAGAACCAGAGACATGAAAACATGGAGCAGACTGACAGAGGCCGGGGGGTGGAGGGGAAGAGGTAATGGTGGAAAAAAGAGGAAGGGACTAGAACATGTTCCATTCACACGTCAAAGAACATGTATGAATGACCCATGGACATGGACAATGGCGTGGGGATTGACTGTGGAAGTGGAGGGTGGGCTGGATGGAGGGGGGCAAAGAGGGAAATTTGGGACAACTGTAACAGAATAACAATAAATAAGTAAATAAAAGCACAAACAACAAAAGAGAGTCAACTTTAAAAAAATGCTCATTATAATCCACTAAATTCATATTAGGACCTAGTAGGTTGCGACCCAGGTTTAAACTAAGTTGATCATGTTCAGTCTCATTTGCAAAAACTTCACCTCTCCTAGAGTTAATGTGATCCTAACGGGCTGAGTATCATCGTCAGGAGTCCTCGCCTTGGTATAGCACATCAGTTGCGAATCAGCTGCATCACTGATTACATTCCTGCTCAGCTCACAAATAACACCAAGGTGACAGCTCAGACTAGAGTTGCTCCTGCTCCTCTTTCCTTGATTACCAGCAGGGTGGTTAGCTCCCAGGTGGGAGGTTGGTTCAGCATTAGAACATCAGCCTGCAACATCACAACTGAAATGCTTCCTTCGAACCTCCCTGGGAATGATGGCTCCTCGTGGGAAAGCTGGTTGGATGGAGCTCATTTTGTAGTATGACTTTTGAGAGGGGAGAAAATGCTACACACACACACACACACACTACACACTATACACACATATACACACATAAGTACATATAAAGGGGGAACATAAAAAAAACAGAATTATATTCTGGTGGGCGTACCCCTTGTAGTACAGGCTTCCCCCACTAGGTGAGTGTTCCAGGAACCCGTCTGTATCAGTATACCAGCTTGGGCTGGCTTTAGCTCAGCGGGTACTTCGAGGTTCAAGCATTACTTCAAGTATACCAGCTGGTGTTGTTGTGAGAGGCTGCACTTGGCTTCAGGAAATATATACATATTTTTTTAATACTCAATGTGTTTGTCTGTTTCATGATGGGTGATTTACAGTGCACCTGCCCACACCTGCTGAATGTTCAGCGATTTTTGACCAAAACTGGCATGATCCCTGTGCCCCACCCTCCCTATTCACCCAATCTCGACCTGAGCAAGTTTTTTTGTTCCCCTAGATGAAAAAAGCCCTCAAAGGGAAACGTTTTGCCGCTGTCGAAGAGGTGAAACAAGAAAGGGCAGAAGCACTAAAAGGCATCACAATCGATGAGCGCAAAACCTGTTTTGAGCAGTGGAAGAAGTCTTGATAGGTGTATTGGATCAAATAGAGAGCACTTTGAAGGTGACTGAAGTTAGAACATGAAAGAATAGTTTTTTATAAATAAAAATTATACATACAAGAGGATCCAGTTTTTGGGGCCTCCCTTGTATGTATAATTTGTGGAGGAGGGGATCAAGGGGTAGGGAAGTGTTCATTAACTGCCTCTCCTCTAATACTTGCTTGCCAGGTTCAATTCCTGGACTCCGTTCCTTGAGCGGTGCGGTGCTGCCACGAAGACTGGAGGTGGGGAACTGCCCGCAGCAGCTGCCCGGTGCGTGTGCTCTGCCTGCTGCCCTCTGCCTGAGACTGCCAGCCAATACTGTTAAGAGAAAAAGAAACCACTTTCCAGCCTTCTTCATCTCTTTGTAATACCTCTGGGGTTCACGCTAACATGGCTTCCCTGAGAAACCTTCCACAAGGGACAGTATAAGGGCACCTGGCTATCATTAAGTATCCAAGGACTGTTGGGAGTTAGTTTTATCAGTCGGGGAGTGGAGCAGATACCGTGGTTTAAACTTAGCCAAGAGCATGCAATGTAAGATCAGGGGCCAAGGAAAGGGAAAGAGACCAGCTGGAAGAGTAAGAGATACGCTGGATACTCAACTATATCAGAATGGCCAAGAAAGGGGCTTTGGTAGATCTTCCTGATCCGTCCCCTTTGAAAGCAGTCTCATGGGAACCCCTATTGGAAGAAAGTATTAAAGATCAAACAAAGGTATGGACAAGATAAAAATACGATTTTAGTATCTGCAAAAATCCTGGGCTGGGCAGAGCTAAGGGTCAGCCACTTTGCTAAGCATCCTGGAGACTGGTAGAAGTTAAGAGTCTAGTTTTACTTGTCAGTTGTAATTCTTAGCTGCTGCCTGGGTAACAAAGTTCTAAAAGATCGAAACCTTGCTATGGTTGGGAAATTCTTTACTTGTCAAAATTCAGCCCCTTCTCCTCCTTTAACATAAGAATAAACTATAACTCATTATTGAGATTGGAGTTTTGTTTTTTTTTTTTAAGATTTTATTTTTATTTCTTTTTAGAGAGAGGGGAAGGGAGGGAGACAGAGAGGGAGAGAAACAGCAATGTATGGTTGCCTTTCACATGGCCCTCATGGGGACCTGGCCTGCAACCTAGGCATGTGCCCTGACTGGGAATCGAACCGGGACTGCCTGGTTCCCAGCCCGCGCTCAATCCACTGAGCTACACCAGCCAGGGCTGAGTTTGGAGTTTTTTGAGGTTGAAAAAAATAAGATAACTAGAGTCAGTCCAAATTCCTTCAAGGTGTCAAGACGTTCTAAAACTGGTGCTCAGAAAAACTAACACTGTAACCCTGCTGACTCCCAAAGAATGTCACGTAGTTAGAAGTGTTTTTCAAAAGTTGGTTGTAGTATTTTCCCCCCTATGTGTGAGTAGTTAAAAACCAGTCTTGGTTATTAAATAACAAGATGAAAGGCAAGACACGTGAAAAACCATTGGGTACAACTCTTTCTTCACAAATTATCTATTTTAAAACAAAATGACGAGCTCAGCTGTCAAATGGTTTATAGGCATTTGGAGCTAACACCTGAGGTCATAAAATGTTAAGTATATGTAATGCTATAAAATAATTCAGGTGTAGAAATTGCATAGAAATATTACGAAAAAGAAGTCTTTGCTCAACAGATTATGAAAAGGAGAAACACCTGGATAATTCTTCAGTTAAAAAAGAAACCCATCTGAGAACTGACTTGCTCAAGCCCAAGGTGCCTGGGGAGGAACAAAGTCAGAATTTTAACCTGTGACCCCTTAACTCCTGGTTCTGTACATTGTCCCAACGATACTGCACTCTCTTCCAACAGTGTTACACTCACCATGCAGTCAGCATCACACAAGGCGGCATCACTGCGGGTGTCAGGCGGAATAGCCTGGATGTATGTCACCGAAACACTGTTTTATTTGTGTTCTTTTTTGATAACAGCATAGAAGGCTCGACTCAATCCTAAGGACTAGAAAAACGAACTAAATGGACAGTAGGTTAGGAGAAAAAGTCACCTTACTAAAATGTTGGATCTCATGGGAACCTAGTTTCAAAGCTGTTCATGAAGACAGAACAGCAAGTTTAGTAAGTAACGCTGTTTCTCAAACTCGAGGGTTTTGTTTTAACCAGTAACTGTGAAACTTCACTGAAAGCCCTTCCTGAAGGTTGAAAATGTTTTTCTTACAGTGGGGAGAGAGGAAGACCCACAAGGTACTTAGTGTGAAAACATTCCTTCGTAACTAGCAAGTTATGAAGTGACAGAACTTTTATACCTTTGAGACCTGAAACTTAATTTTGTCTATGCACTGGAGGCAACTCAAACTCGGGAAATAACAAGACAGCTTTGAGATTCATATTTTATTTACAAGCAGATGAAGAATGTCCCCTGTAAACTCCAATTTGGGATGAGAAGAGCAATAGGGAGCAGTTGCTGGCTTCACAGTGATGAGCGAAGGAAGGCCATCCAGCTGTTTCTTTCAACAATGATTTCGTTATTAAAAAGGAAAAAAAACCCACCACGTGATTTTTTCATTTTGCATATGTGAAAGATTCAAAAGAAAAATGACTTTTCAAAATTCTAGTCTCTAGTCAAATGTGTGAGGTGACCAAAATGTCACTTCCATTCAGTGACAGCCCCTGCTCCCCAAGAGCAATAGCCTCTGCACACGAGTTAATTAATACTCATCAAGAGTATCTGCTCGAGGAATGGAGAGACCTCGGTCTTTCAGAGCCTGAACTTTCAGCTTCTCGGCTTCTAGCTTGGTCTGCTGTTCCACCCTTTGCTCTTCTAGGATTTCTTCAATCGACACTTGCTGAAGGGCTGTGTCGCTCTCCTTTTCCAAGTCCTGCAAAACAAGCAGGTTTGAACAGCTTCAACTGATGACCAGGAACAGAAAACCTTACAGATCTAAAGGCAAATGGATTCCTATGTGAGGTTTGGGTTATTTTTCATGATTGTGACATGGCTGAAATATCCTTCTCCTAGGAACAGGTAAGTTTTACAAAGAAGTGGCTGGCCACACTACTACAGAATAAATACTTGGATGAATGTGGTAATAGGGATCGGTAAGTGTGAATAACAAAGCTTTAGGTCGTATGAAATCCTACCTTAGTCAAGACCTAATTTTCTTAGGAAAAAAAAAAAAAAAAAGCTTTTTCTTCAACCCCAGAGAATCCAAGAAAGAAGTCACCAAGGCCAAGATGGCTTTAGATAAATTTTGTATTTTTGCACTATCAAAGTCAGCTTAATTTCTGAGGGTTGGTGCTCAGCAACAAAGCAGAGAATATTGATCAAAGAAGCATCCTCCTCCTCAAAGGCAATAAACTGTCCCTCTGTTGCATTAATTAGGAGTCTTTAAATTATAACAAGATTCCTTTGCCCTTTATGGCAACAAATTCTTCTAGAGAAAACTTCAGTAGACCAGTTAGATTACTAAACCTGTTTGGCTTCAATGTCGTTCTGATTTTAACTAAAGAACTGTTTTGCTTACTAAAACAATAATTTTTTCCATTATTTAAAAAAATATATGCTCATTGTATGACATTTAAAACACAGCCTGGCAGAAAGTTTTTTAAAAATCCTAATTCCAGTATAGAGGGGTAACATTTTGGTGAATATCCTTTCTAATTTTTTAATATATATACTGACTTTTTAAAAAACCCACAATGCAAATACTAATTTTTTTCACTTAATATGGCATAATGTGCTTAATAATTTTATTTTTGAAGAACTTATAAACATTTTAAAAACATTTTATTTTTGATTTGAGAGAGAGAGAAAGGGAGGGCGAAATAGAGGGCGAGAAACATCAACTGGCTGGTTGCTCATTTCTGTACGCACCCCGGGGAACCAAACCTGCAACCCAGGCACGTGCTCTGACCAGGAATCGAACTGGCGACCTTTTGGCCGCAGGATGTTGCCCAACGAAGCCACACCAACTAGGGTAAACACCTTGTAACTGTTTGATAACCAATCTTGAAATGCACAATCTTGCTATAAATGCATTCTTACTATTATCCACAGGTTCTGTTCATTCTCTTTAAAATAAACATACAGGTATTTTTCATTTTTGTTTTTTTTTTTAAAGATTTCATTTATTTATTTTTAAGACAGAGGGGAAGGGAGGGAGAAAGACAGGGAGAGAAACATCAATGTGTGGTTGCCTCTCACACACCCCTCCACTGGGGACCCAGCCTGCAACCCAGGTATGTGCCCTGACAGGGAATCAAACCAGCGACCTTTTGGTTCACAGGCCAGCACTCAGTCCACTGAGCCACACCAGCCAGGGCTATTCTGTATTTTTAACTGGACAGTCTATACAGACAGGGTATTCTTTTTTTTAATTTTTGTAAAGGTTTTATTTATGTACTTTTAGGTACAGGAAGAGAAGGAGAAAGAGAGAGGGAGAGAAATATCAATGTGAGAGAGAAACAATGATCGGTTGCCCCTTGTATGCACCTGGGACCAGGGACCAAACCTTCAACCCAGGCCTGTAACCTGACCATGAATCGAACAGGCAACCTTGCGCTTTGCAGAACAACGCCCAACCAAGCCACACCTAGTCAGGGCATTCTTATTTCTTTTCTCTGACTTTCAGTAATAAATGCTGGGAAGGCATTACACATATACAAACTCTCCAGGTGTTCCAGCCTATCTCACTAGATGCTAATCTTCAGATGCTGCCAAGGCCTCAGAACCCACGGGCTATTACAGATCAGATGGAGGAGTCTCAATTAGAGAGGTTAGGTGAAAGCCATACAAATTACATGGGCAAACCCGGTGCTGGGTCAAATATTAACTGCACCCAGGAAAATACATGTTATCAAGTGTAGCCTACCCTCACAATCCACGAGTAGAAGCTGAAGGGAAGATCATGTTCTTAGCATACTGCCTCTTGGACTTTTCAGTATGTTACTCATTGAGCTATTGAGTGGTTATGATGATGCTGTTTCCCAGCAATCTGTCTTGTTACTTAAGACTTTGTATATCACCATCCTTGAGGCAGATTCCAGGGACTTCTTAAGCAATGAAATGTTTACCGAATCTAGGTGGTTTCCGGGTATGTGTTTTCCTAGAGTTGGCAGTTAATTTCTTCAAATTGACTATTGATTCCTATAGTTATGTAAGCTTTCCTATTTTTTTTTTATGGTACTACTGTAAAAATTCTGCAGCATCCAAACCATAATATGTTAAAAGAGAGTACTTTTCTCCATAAAAGGGCTATCAGAAAACAATGAATCTCTAAGAACAAACCCAAGTTC
>PVJI01023161.1:0-24036 GCA_004026765.1 Micronycteris hirsuta
AAGTAGCATAAATGGGAGGTAGACAACAGACAGGGGGAGGTTAGAATAGTATAGGAAGTGCAGGAGCAGAAGGACTTATGTGTATGACCTATGGACAAAACTAAAGGGAGGGGAAAGGGGGGTAAGGGGGTGGGGGGAAAGAAGGGGGGGAAGTGGGGCAACTGTAACAGCATAATCAATAAAATATAGTAAAAAAAAAAGAAAGCATTCCAGGTCCCCTTTTATGTCACTGCCCTCTGCATTCTCCAAAATTAACCTGGAATTTCTTCCACAAACAGGGCTACCCCAACAAGCCAAGATTAATGTAAATGGCTGACTGCTTCGTCCATGGTGATGTGCCCCTGCAGAACCCACTCCCTAACCAGCCCTAAGCCCATGACTCCTTCACTACAGCATAACCCACAGACAGAAGTACTGCCAGGGGCCCTTTCTTACCTCCAGCATCGGGATTCAGCACGGAATCCCTGGACGTTGTTGTCCCCCCCAATCAGGTACACGAAGTTGTTGAGTACTGCAATGCCCTGGTTGGACATGCGGGGGGCCAGAGAGGCAGTGAAGTGCTTCCACTCTCCCAGCAGGGGGTTCAGGTACTTGGCCTGGTCACTGAGGACAGTGGATGGTGTGGAGTGAATGCCTCCAAAGCCCACGACGCACTGGAAGTCCGACCGCAGCTCCGTGTGTGGGCCCTGCAGGCTAGGCTGCAGGCTCTCATTCCGGTGGTACATGAGAGCATTGGCTACTGTGTCTCTCAGTGGGCTGGGGTCCAGCTTGTCGTGCAGCCGCTGGAGGACCTCGGCTTCCATTAGGGGAAACCGCACAGTCTCAAGAAGCTTGGGGGGCTCATGCAGTGAGATCTGGTCCGCCTGCACCTGCTCTGGGGTGTAATGGTAGAGAAGGGCGCCTTCATATACCTCAGTCTCACAGGAGACCTCCAGGCGGTTGCTGCTGAGGAGGGAGTAGACCTTCTCCAGGGGAAGCTGGCGGTACTTATCAGTCCTCGAGAAGGCCACAAAGTTTTTGAGGATGTAGGTGTCCAGCTGCTTGGTCAGGCGGCTTAAGTCAAATAGCTCTGCCAGCCGGTAGACATCAAGGATGTTCTCCTCATCTACCCAGGACATGAGGAAGTCACAGCAGAAATGGATGATTTCCGGGATCTGTGAAGAAAACAAGACCCACTCACGCCTCGGAAAGAGAAGACAGCCACGGCAGTTACATGGCTCACAAGACTGTCCTCTGAAGCAGGGCCCCCCTCAACTGTCCCCAAACTTCCTTGTAGCAGAGGCTGGTGCAGCCTCTTTCCCCAACACCAGAGACAACTGGGGCTCACTGCAGGAGGACTGGGGTTTAAATCTGACTCAGGAGTGATCTGTGGAATGCTCTTAAGCTGAGACTCAAGTTTCCTCATCTATAAAACAAAAACAAAGTGGAGAGGAATACTTACAAATAACATCATGCACAGGAACTCCCTGGCACAGAGTGAACCCCTAATATATAACAGTTGCCTTTTAGATCAAAAATACTAGCTCTCCAGAGAAGCTAGTACCTGTCCCTGGTTTGGAATGCTGGTCCCTGGTTTAGAATGCACCCAAGACTCCCACCCTGACCCCCAGCTCTCTAGAAGACATTCAGCTCCTTTCTCCTGCCACAACCCCCTCAACTGAAGGCCCAGCCAGAGCTTCAGGCTGAGGGAACCCATCCCCCACCCCAGGAGAGAGGCCCAAGCTACCCACATGCTAACAACCACCGGCAGGGCATTCCCAAACATCTGCCCAGCATCCATCCTGGGAACCTGACTAAGAGTTCTTGAAAAGCTGAAAGCCACCCTGCCCGGGCAGAGGCCTCCTTGACTCAGTATCAAGGGGGTTCCCAGGTGGCCTATGCCTTCCCCTTCCCAACTGCACAGAAGGCCCAGGGGGTTGGAAGGAGGGCAAGAGAGAGGACGACACTTAAGTGGGGGCTGAGAATTGGACCACAGGATTAGAGGGAACCCTGTGATTACACCACCAAACATAGCAGGATAAAGGAGACAGAGGGCAGGGTTCTAGGGGAAGCTGCCAAGGTACTGCTAAATTCTTTAGAAAAACAGGGTTTGGGAATTTCTCTAAAAACAGGAATACCTCACTAAGCCAGTATAATCAACAAATTGCCCATTGCCCATAGAGTAATTCTGCCAGCATCTGAAGCTCAAAAATAAATGTTTAAAATAATTTTATTTTGATTTTGTCTAATACAAGACATTTAGTACGTGCCAGGTGGTGTGTTAAAGGGCTGAATGGAAACCTGTGAAGTGCCAGGCACGTATTTCCCCACATGAAATATCCCCAGAGTGCTTTGCTAGGCTCCAAAAGTCTTCCCTCCACCATTTGTTTTCTCCCTTAGCCTGCACTTCTGCTTTGCTGCTTCTTCCTAAAATACCACTTCTTTTTTTAAAAAATATTTTAAAAAAGATTTTATTTATTTATTTCTAGAAGGGAAAGGAGGGAGAAAGAGAAGGAATTAAACATCAATGTGTGGTTGCCTCTCACGCACCCCCTGTTGGGGACCTGGCCCACAACCCACGCATGTGCCCTGACTGGGCATTGAACTGGCAACCTTTTGGTTCGCAGGCCGGCATCATTCCACTGAGCCACACCAGCCAGGACTAAAACACCACTTCTGATTTGTCATGGGCAGGGCACCGAGGACCAGGTTCTGGGTAGAAGGTGAGAGCAAACTGCCCTCAGTGGGCCTGGAGAAGCAGCTCCCAAAGAACCAAGGTCTCTTACACACAAGGACCGTGTTCCCTTCTCCTTCCCGTGCTCATCAGAGCAGTAGACCCTCTGCCAGGTGGAATCTCACAGAGGAATCACCTCCAGCCTACCCCACAAGAGGCTCAGCGGACAGAACTCGTTTGCTGGGGATGACTCAGTGGGGGCGGTCTTGCTGAGATTCACACCCAGGTTCCTGGAGACACCATCAAGAATCTAACACAGAGCATAGCATATGGGGGAGGGGGAAGCCACCAGGAGCTAGTGGCTACATGAACAAACATCATCTGGTGAGCCTATGGACTTGGAACTGTTATGCCAAGTAAAACCTGCTTAAAAACCATCACTGCATAGAAGCCCAATATATTAAAAATAAAACAAACAGAGCTGGGCTGCTCAATGTGAAGTGGGGGCTCCCTCTCCTATGCTGTCCCCCAGAATGGCCTTGGAGGTACCAAGGAGCACTGGCCAAACCTCTGCCATAAGTGACCTGGGGAGATAGAAGGTCTCTGAGCTGATGGGTGGAAAAGGGAAAGTGGTCTTTTGAAAGATGCTTTGGTATTGATGTGCATGATGGACTCAGAAAAGAGAAGGCAGGGGCCAGCTGGAAGGTACAAATGGAGGGCACAGATGAGGACATGGAAACCAAGAATGGTGATATTTATTAGGATGACTTGTTCAAACTTGGACACAGGGAATGAAGATGAAAGGGCTCAAGGGGACATGGAGGCTCCGGTAGAACGGTCACGGGACACAGAACAGGGAAGTAGGGAGAGGAGCGCGGTGGAGAGGAGACAATGCTGGCAGTGAGCCCCTGGGTGGAGAGCTGAATATGGGACTTAGGTGTTGCAAGAACCGATGAGGGTTTCCAAAGCAAAAATAACAAGGATGTGGGACAAAAGAAATCTCTGAATAAAAGAAGGCAGGGAAGTTCTTCTGTCATACAGGCCACCTTGGCTCATGTCCACCTACCTATCATGTACAGCCAGACAAACCTCACTCAAACCAACCACCAAGCAGGAGTTGAGCACCTCCCATGTACCGCTCGGAGGGTAATGGCACAGGAAGTGCACGGTGGGCATCCAGATGCCCTGAACAGATTGGCTTATCTGTGACTTGACTTTTTTCTGACTGCCCCAAAAGCGCTCTGATGTGAAAAAAGTCAGGATCCTGAATTCAGTGTAGCTGTCTGATGCACAGCTCTTAAGAGCAAAGCATGTGCAGGCCCAGCCTGTGTAACTTCACCAACATTGTCAAGAGTCAATTCAGTCTTCTAAAATTTAAGCTGCGCTTACCAAAGCCTCAGAAAACTTTTTGAATTCTGTAGGAAAATAAGTATTTAAAGTTCAATAACAAAGGGAAAAGCAGTTTCAGAGATCAGTGAGACCAAGGGAGAGGACAGGCAGAATGGCCTAGTGGCAACACTGGGTAAGTTCAACTACACCCAATGCCAGCACCCACAGGGTGTCATGGGCTTGGCTTCAGCCACTTGTCTACATGTGGGACCTTTCTAGTGGCAGGGAGACCCAAAAAGAGGGAAAGGAACCAGCAGAAAAGCAAAGAGCAAAGATAGAGGAGGAACCTGGACCTGAAGACCTTCGGAGCAGCTCTGCTTCAGTGTCCAGAGCTGATCGAGCCAAGCACTACCTGGTCATCCCACTCCATAGTCTCTCTTATCTTACCCGCCTGACCCACCCTCATGCCACTGCCCAGCAGGCGCTCAGGGAAACCACACCTAGGTACGGGTCTGTGTTGCTCCAATGAAGTAAGCCTCACCTGAAGCTGGCAGGCAGCAACCAGCGTCTCCTGGACATTGCTCAGGCTGAGCTCCAGCTCGGAAGTGTATATGAAATGCAGAATTTGGCACATGGCATTATAGGATACGCCGTGGATCAGGACCTCTTCCTGCTCCATTTCCTTCAATCCCCCAGCAAACATACCTCTGCAAAGTGAAGACACGAGACAGTGGAGTTATACTAACTGGGACACCAGCCCAGGCTACAAAGACCATGAGCATCTGGACCACAGAGCTGGCTGACCCAGCATCAGTGTGTGATAGGACACTGGCTCAATCTGAGTACTGAGTCACCCCACAAAAGGCACCCACAAACTCCTGACCAAGTCTGGGTAGCCATCCTAGAAACTGCCCTGTCTCCTGTTTCATGTGCCCCAGGGAGTTACATGTGAGCCTTCTGGGGGCAGAGATCACGTCTGGCTTGCTTTCTGCTGCATCCTAGTATGCTTCCTGGAGCACAGCAACAGCCCAGAGCACGTTATGAAAGCATGAATGAATGGGAAACAATAAGTCATTCCAGTCAGTATATACTTATTGGGCCAGGTACCATTTAAGAACAGAAAAGAAGAAGTAACAAGTAGTGTGCAAGATTCCTATATACACAGAGTTTAATGCTAGGGAGGAAGACAATCAACAAAGAAACAAGGTATTTCAGATTGTAGAAATGATGCAAAGAACTCAACAGGGCAATGGGTCGAGGAGAGCATGGCTGGGAAAGCACAGCGGGTAGAGAGCAATAGGGGCAGGGAGGGCCCACTCTGAGGAACTGAGATGAGACTGAGTGGCACCTCACCAGGCAGGGGAGATTGTTCCATGTGGAGATGAACACCCACGTCCCGGGCAAGAACAAGCTTGGCACACAAGCAGCCAGGGCAAAGAGGAAGGGAGCTGAAGGTAGGACACAAGGCCAGGCCCTGTTAGCCCCAGGGCAGGGTAGAGTCTGGGTCGAAATCCAAGCATAATGAGATGCTATGGGGAATTTTATACTGGAAGGTGAGGTGAGCTGACTGCCTCTCAAATTTGGTGCTACCGGTCAGAGTGGAGGGGCTAAAGAGAGGTGAGAAGGTTCCTCCAAGCCTGGCAATAGCCACATGGCTGGAGAGCTATATTTGAAACTACCCTGAAAGGGACTGGAGAGAACATGCTGACAGACTGAATCTAGCAGGGCACAGAAAGAATCAGGCTCTTGACTGGGTCATGGTGCAGCCAGCTGGGCAGATGGGGACTTTAGAGGAACAGGGTCAGAGAGGGCAGTGGGAGCCCCACTGTGGCACCATCAGTGTGATACGCCCATGAGGCACCCCAGTGGAGAGTTAGTTGTTCAGAAGGCAGAAGCTGGTGGTCAGGGTAGGAATCAGGGCTAAAATATGGCAGTCAGTAACATGGAGATGACAGAGTAGCTATTTTTTACAGTTTGTTTATTTTTCCACTAGCTTAATACACATACATAGTAGGAGACTTAAAATATATGAAAGGGTAAAAGTCTCTCTCCCTCCTCTGCTCAGGGCTCTCAGTGACCCTCCCCAGGGCGGCACTATCACCGGGGCGGTCCACATAGTTGCACTGTTTTGGCTTAATACACCTTGGAAATGGGTCCTTATCAGTATACACAGTGCTGCCCCCTCCCTGGAAAGGTTATCGTAACTGATTGAACCCACTCTTGCTGGGGTGCACCTGGGCTACTTCTAATCCCCCATTCTTTCACCCAGCGGGTGGTCCTATCCCCACAACACTTCGCTTATGTGACTGCAGGGATGAATCCCTGCAACAGCAATTGCTGGGGCAAAGGCTTTATATACACTTACACTTGCATAGCACTGCCCACACGCTACCAACCTCGTAAGGGAGAAACCTTATAACCAGTAGATAATCTCATCAAATGTTTCAGAGCCGTTTCTATGTTTTTCTGAATAGTCCAGATCCTTTGCCCATTTTCTATTAGACTCTATCTTGTTAATTTGCAGCAATCATTTTTGGATGAGTTGAATTTTTTTTTTTCTACTTGAAATTTTTTGAGTTTTTAAAAGATTTTATTTATTTTCAGAGAGAGAAGAAGGGGAGAGAAAAAAATCAATGTGTGGTTGCCTCTCATGTGTCCCCTACTGGGTACCTGGCCTGCAACCCAGGCATGTGCCCTGACGGGAATTGAACCAGCAATCCTTTGGTTCACAGGCCAGTACTCAAACCACTGAGCCACACCAGCCAGGGCAAACTTCTCGATTTTATAATATGTATTAATACAGGGAGGGCCAGTCTCCTTTCATTACTTTTGTTTTCCACAATTTACTGGTCACTGCTTGTTTTAAATTCGAACTTTAGAATCAGTTTGTGCAATTCCCACTAATAAACCCTCTTGAAATGTTTATTGGAAACATGCTAAATATCTAGGTGGACACAGACAGAGCCAGCATCTCTGTAATGGACATAGCAGGCCTGTCTCTATCAAGTCAGCCTCTGACTCTCTTTGGAGGTCTTGCATGGCACCTCCCTACATACATGTGTCACGTTTATTCCTAGACATTTTTTTTTAAAGATTTTATTTATTTATTTTTAGAGAGAGGAGAAGGGAGGGAGACAGAGAGGGAGAGGGAGACAGAGAGGGAGAGAAACTGCAATGTATGGTTGCCTCTCACATGGCCCTCACTGGGGACCTGGCCTGAAACCCAGGCATGTGCCCTGGCCGGGAATCAAACCGGGACCGTCTGGTTCCCAGCCCGCGCTCAATCCACTGAGCTACACCAGCCAGGGCTTATTCCTAGACATTTTACTCCGCATGCAGCCACCCAGGGTGCTTTCCCATGCTCCAAGGTACTCCCAAGGAGACCATGGGAAACCCCAGAAGGTCAACGGTTGAAACCCAAGGGGTGAGAGTGTGAGCCGCGAGGTATATGGCCAGGCAAGGGCACGGGCGGGGGGTAGGGTGTGTGTGATTCCACACATCACACAGCTGTGTGGACCATGTGTATACAATACAAATCACCTGGCCTTGGCTTCAGCACCCACAGGGACCGTATGTCCTGAGCAGTGACCAGGGCTCATGTGTGTGAGCTTCCAGCCAGCACTGTAAGAACACAATGAGGAATGGGGAAAGGGGGCGGGGAGAGATATGGCACTGAAAGACTAAGATGTAAAGTGTCAAAATCTCTTTTAAAAAATATATGCGTGTAGCCCTGGCTGGTGTGGCTCAGTGGATTGAGCGTGGGCTGGGAACCAAAGGGTCCGGGATCGATTCTCAGTCGGGGCATATGCCTGGATTGCGGGCCGGGTCTCCAGTGAGGGCCATGTGAGAGGCAACTGTACATTGCTGTTTCTCTCCCTCTCTTTCTTCCTTCCTTCCCCTCTCTCTAAAAATACACAAATAAAATCTTAAAAAAAAAAAAAATAAATAAATGTATGCGTGTAGAGAGAAGGCAAATATGGCAAAATGTGGCAAAATTGGTATTTAGGTGTTTATAATACTATTCTTTCACCTTTCCCACAAATTCAGTATTTTTCAAAATGAAATGCTGTGAAACCAGAGTCAAGCTGAAAGAAAATCTGTTTTATACCAAGATATTATAGCAGAAAATTCATTTTATAAAGCACAATATTACAAGTAAAGCCAAGTATATCATCTTTAAAAGAAAAGAGAACATGGCCTAGAGGTGAACAGCTAAAAGAGAAACAAACCCCAAGACCCCTTCCTCTCTCTTGCTGCTGACCAAGCTGCCCAACAAGCAGTGGGAGCAGCTAAGGTGCAGGGGGCACCTGGCAGCTTCTGGCTGGTTCCTCCAGCCCAGTTATGTCAGTACCAACACATCTGCCCGGTGGAGCCAGGACCACCTATTATTTTACTTATGAGAACAGGTGTCTGAAACTCACCTGAAGTAATCACAGGATGCAGCCAGCAGGATGCGATGGGCTTCAATATGTCTCCCCTCCACCACCAGGACTACATCGAAGAGGATGCCACTGTCCCGAAGAGCCAGCAGCCCCCGAAGCAGGGCCTGGGAATGCTGCGTACTTCGGTAGGTGTTGTTGACACAGTGTGGGGGAGAGGGCTGCGGAGGCAACTTGCACAGTTGGGTGAACTCCTGCTCCTCTGCCATTCTGACCGCCGTACCAGACCTCACCACCTTGGCCGTCAGCTGGCAAAACAGAGGGGATGGGGAGTGAGCCAGGGAGGAAACACCACACCACGTACAACTGACCAGCTCTGCTCCCAGCAGCACCTGCTGCTCACTGAGCTCCTGTTCCTCCATCCAGCTTACCTGTGCTTTCTGTGTTCTTAATTCCCTCTCTCCTCCCACCACCTGTCCAGACTTGGGACCTTCTCTCCGATGACCTGTGTCCCTTCATTGCCAAGAGTCTCCATCCCACTTATCTCCTTCAGCACTGCTGTGAGGTGGAAGGGTTCTGGAGACAGATCAACCTAAACTGAAGCTCCCCCCCACCTGCCCCGCCCCACCATGGACTCACCAAATGATCAACCTGAGCCTCAGGTTCCTCAACTGAAAAAAGGGAACTAGTGCCCTGGCTGGTGTAGCTCAGTGGATTGAGTGCGGGCTGCAAACCAAAGGGTCGCCAGTTCGATTCCCAGTCAGGGCACATGCCTGGGTTGCAGGCCAGGTCCCCAGTGGGGGTCACATGAGAGGCAACCACACACTGACGTTTCTCTCCCTCTCTTCCGTCTAAAAATAAATAAAATCTTTAAAAAAAAATGGGGGGGGAGGAATAGTAAAAGATGAAAAGAAAGCATCTGCATAGACCAGGTTCTCAAGAGCTCTTCCTCTCTCCCATTGAGAAAGAACAAAACTGAGTTTCTCCATGCAATAATGAATGCACAAAAATTATAACAGGCATTTGGTTCTCTAGTGAGGCACGCTCCCCATATTTGTCCCAGGACCATTAAAGTGGCTAATATCACCTTGAAGGAGGTGGGATGATTGCCAAAAATAGCTCGTGTGACTGACTGCTTTCTGCCATAATCCCAGGAACATAAAGGTAGTCACTGTAACATCAATCTCTCCCCCAATCTTCTTACTAAGTGTATGGCTTCAAATAAGTGACTCTTCTTTGAGCCTGTCTGCTCTTCTATAAAATGGGGATAACCATAGCATCTACCTAATTGAGATGTTATGTGTAGGTGAATTATGTATTGAATACAACACATATGTACAAGGCCTTAGCACAGTGCCTGGCATATAGTAAGTGCTCAATGAAGGTAGTGGTTATTTTTAAAAATTACAACAGGCTTGAATGGTGTCAGGAGTCCCAGGGAAGGGTCTAGGACCTGTCTTCTTTATCGAGATTCTGAGATTCAAGACCATCTGCATTGTGTTTTAAATTCAAGGTTACCATCTAATATTTGATTCAGCATGTTTCAAAAAACTGATTTGACTAGGAGGCTCAGAAACTAATCAGTAAAACAAACCTACTTCAAACACACTTTGGCCACACACTCCAAACCAACCAGAAGTGACCACGGACAGCTAGCTGCTGCCGATCAGGGAGCCTCCAGTCTGGCACCACCACATGGTGTAGTCAAGCTTTGCACTCTCCAGACCACAGCCGGCCAGCCAGCCAGTGGCAGAGACAGGCCACCTGTCACAGGGCCTTGAACATCTGCCTTCCTCATCTCCAACTACTCCATTATCCCCTCTGCTAAATGTTTCTTCTCCAACTCCCTACTGCGTCTTTACAAGAGAAAATGATACAAAATTTGCCAAAAAGAGGAGGCCTTTGCTTACTACTGGGACTCAGGAGCACACTCCCCCATTGCTTCCTTCTCTTCTCCCAGAACCTGCTTCCCATATATACAACATGCTCAATTTTCCTCTGTGCTGGCCTCTCAGTAGGCCTCTGGCCACCCACTCCACCTTCCTCTCCATCCTTGCTGACCAACCTCTCTTGCCTGGAAATTCTGCCCTACAGCAACCCCTCCTCTCCTTTCTGACCTCTTCCCTTCAGCCTGCCCAAGCCCACCCCTCTCTCTCCCAAGAGCCTGCCCTGCATTCCCAATAGCACCTCCAACTCAGTTCCTAATCCAGACAGCAGCCCACCCAATTGGTCTAGTTTTGTTACTGGTACAGCCACCATTTCCACGTCAGAAACCTCATGGTCTCAATGATCTCTTTTCCTGTCTAGGACACAAGGACAGTCCTCGTACCCTATCAGACCCTTTAATGCCATGCCTCCATCTCAGATGGCCATCCCTTTATTCCTCCACAGCCACCACTTTGGGTCAGACCACAGCAATGACACCCAACTGGTTTCCTACCAACTGCCATATCCTCCCCAGCTCCTCAAAACACCCCATAAGTGTATCACCTGATTTCTCAAATGCTGGTTCCCTACCGCCTCCTACTTGGGGCTCCCCATGATATGGCTCAAAACACTCCTTCCCCTGTACCCTGTCACTAGCAATGATTCCACAGACCACTAGACAACAGTGAAAATGAGCAAATTAGAACACAAACTACAGTCAACGTGGAGAAATCTCAAAGCCACACAGAAAAAGAACAGTACACTGCAGAGTATGTGTAGTACAATTTCCTTTACCAAAAGTTTGAAAACATATACAACACTACTGTCTGATACTTCTTATAGATAGGCGTTATGGTATAAAACAGTATAGATACTTTATGAGAATTCAGGGTCATGATTATTTCCAGGAAGGAAAAAGGGAATGTTTAAAAAAAAAAAAAAAAAAGACAAAATATTAGGATATGATAGGGAGAGGCGGTATGTTATTATCTGCACTTTATCTGTCACTGTGAAATATTTAATCATTGAATTCTCAAACCTGTTTTTGAATATGTAATATTCATGTGATTCAAATTCAAAAGGCACAAAATGGTACAGCATATTTTGAAATTTAAATTTTCTTCCCACCTAAGGCCCTACCTGATCCTCTCCCAGAGGAAACTACAATTCTTTCCCCAATGCCCTTCCAGATGGTACTTATGGAGTCACAGAATCTGTCATCCTACACACACCCCCTTTAATTAGCTTCTGTGTATAACTTCATACACCTCCCACAGTCCGTTGCATGGATAACCAACCATATTTTACTGAACATCTGGGTTTCCTCTGATTGTTTACTACTGCAAACAATTTGTATTGAAAATCACTGAGATGTGCCATATATGCAGCAGTTATCTGAAGAAAACCTCCTAGATACAGAACTGCTGAATCATTTTAATTTTAGTATATGTCATTTTAATGGATATTGCCAAAATGCCCTCCACAGAGACTGTACCAATTTATTTCCCATCAGCAAAAGTATGAGAATCTGATTCCAATCATTGTTTACCTCACCAGTAGTGTTTCTTTTCTTTTCAATCCTCACTCAGACACTTTTTTCATTGCTTTTAGAGAAGAACACTGATGAGAGAGAGAAGCACTGACAGGCTGCCTGTCACACAGGGATCACACTCATCTAGACTGGGGATGAACCCACAGCCTAGGTATGTACCCTGACCAGAAACTGAACCTGCAACCTTGGGACTACCCTCCAACCAACTGAGCCACACCAGCCAGGGCCAAAAGTGTATCTTTTTAATCTCTGTTGACTTCAAAGTGGAAAAACAGCATCCCACAGTGTAACTACATTTTGTAATTGACAAATTCATAAAAACTTCAGTCCAATGTAGTACATCCTTTGTGATTCCTTCCCCATGCCTGTTTTTCTTTTCTTTTTTAAAAAATATTTTATTTATTTATTTATTTTTAGACAGAAGGGAAGGAAGAGAAAAAGAGAGGGCAAGGAACAGCAATGTGTGGTTGCCTCTCATGTGGCCCCCACTGGGAACCTGGCCTGCAACCCAGGCATGTGCCCTGACTGGGAATCGAACTGGCAACCCTTTGGTTCACAGCCCGCGCTCAACCCACTGAACTACACCACCCAGGGCCCATGCCTGTTTTTCTGAAATAAAGTTCTTAAGATCCCACTCGGTGGCACCCTCCCTTCTCCTATTCGTTTTACAGGAGTTAACTCTACCACAAAGCCTTCCTTCCCCAGATTAAGTCCCCCCGCCCCAACATTCTAGTCATCAGGAGCAAGGAAGGCCCTCCACTTCAGAGCTGCAAAGGGGAGCAGAAAGCTTTATGTCCCAAGTAGGAACAAACACAAAACAAATTTTTATGAACTCATAAACGAGAGTCAAAGCATTTTTGATAGATTTTCAACTCAAACCATCCACTATTGAACAGGGGCCTCCTCCTCTGTAGGGCCCCAAAACAGTTCCTGCCCTCCAAGAACCTCATCCCTTCGCAGCATGAAGCCAGGTCTGCAACAAAGGGAAAGGGGGCAGCCCAGGTAGAGGAGAGGGGAGAGCGGGTCCTAATTTCCAGACGAGGAAGCCTTCCTCCAGGTGCCGATTCCGCGGCGCTCTGGAATGTGTGTCTCCCAGAAAGCAGAGTTGGAGCATCCCGACGCGCCAAACCTGCGGCCCTGGCCCGGCCCGAGGGAGGCCCCGGGGAGGAGCCCAAGAAGGTGGTGGCGGCCCCGAGGCTCCAGCCCGTCCTGGATTGGAAATAGTCAGAACTGGCAGCCGCCGTTTCAGGACCGGAGATCGCCCTGACAGCGCGATCTCAGGCTTCTCTCTAGAAACAGCATGAGCTGCGGAGGCTGGGCTCCCTCGGCTACAGCCCCCAAGAATTTCTACCCTCGGCCCGGGCGCGTGGCTGAGGAAACTGAGGCTTGCAGGCCGAGGTCCAAGGTCACACCAGGTGGCGGTAGTCCAGACGGGCCCCGCCTGCCTGTTGCAGGACGCGCCCGCGCAACGCCGAGGGTCGCCGCCGTGAAGGCCGCGCCCGGACCCACCGCGGGCAACAGGGCCGACAAGGGGCCAGGAGGCCCGAGGGCCCTGCTGCGGCGAGGAGGACCCGGACCTCAGCGAGCGCCCGCCCCGAGCCCGGCCGCACCGGGGGTCCAGCCCTCCGCGCCCCGGCCACGTCAGGCCCCGGGGCTCTCCTCAGGCCGCCGCCCCCGCGCCTCCCGTCCGCTCCCTCCCCCACGTGGCCGGGACCCCAGTGCTGCGGCCGGGGCCCCGAGCCCTCACCCGGCGCCAGCCCCCTCGGCCCGCGCCTTCCCTCTCCCTTCACGCTCGGCCCGCGCCTCGCAGCTCACCTGGAGCGGCTGTAAGCCGAGGCCGCACTCGCGGGAGGCGGGGGCGGGCGGGCGGCCGCGGGGCGGGGCTTCGACTGCATCACGTGGTCGCGCCGCGCAGGCGCGGAGCTGACGAGGACCGAGGCTGGGGGCTCAGGGCCGCGGGTCCTGGGTGTGGCCCCGGACGAGGGGAGGGGCGCGACCCGCAGCCGGCCTTTCGCTAGGGCTGCTCCGGGCTCAGCTCCGCGGAGGAGGGTCCCGCCACTGGGTGACTGTGCGTCTCCTCACCTGGCACAGGTCAAGGCACACGGCGGGGCTGAACGAATGAATAAGAGAGGGAACGCCTTTACGTGAGGATCGCACCCTGTAAACCCATTTCTTCCTTCCCCGGTCGTTCCCTCGTTTCCTCCCTCACTCCTTCGTTCCCAGTCTCCCTCCTTCTCTCCCTCCTTTCCCCCTTGTTACCTCCTTATTTATTCCTTCCCTCATTTATTCTCTACATCCCTTCCTCATTCCCTTCTCTCGTTCATTCTCTCTCTCTTTCTCTCTCTCTCTCTTTCTCTCTCTCTCTTTCTCTCTGTCTTATTCCTTCCTTTATTCCCTTCCTACTCCACTCCCTCGCTCATTCGCTCCCTCCTTCCCTGAGTCCAGAAAGTTGACTGTGACTGCTGGTCTCCTGCCCCCTGCTGGATGTTGAGTCGCGATAAACAAAGAGTGTGAACAGGTGTTTTCCTGTTTACTGGGATTCTGGTGTAAATCCAATTCGCCGCCCAAAGGCTTGGTCCCAGCAGGCTCTAAGCATTCGTTTTTCTCCGCCTCGTCTCCCAGAGGATCCCTTCCTGCAAGGCTCATCCGTAATGGGCGTGTCCAGAGGTTAGAGCCTGAAGAGACCTGTGATATAGGCATGGCCAAAGTGTCCTATTCTGCCAGGTGGCCCGTTGTAAAAAAGAAAAGTCCAGGGCAATGTAGAAAAGGAAGACAATAAATGAGAGAGAAGCACTGTTTTGGCCGAGTCTAGAGAACTGCCTGAGGGTCCAGACAAGGGACAGAAGGTAGGATCAGCCTCTGAGAACAGAGGTTCCCAATGGGAGTGTGCTTCAGCAAAGGCTTTCTGGAAAAGGTGACCCCCCCCCCCACTCCGGCTGTGTAACAGATGAGGACTTTTTTTTTGAGGAAGGACGATCTTCCTCCCTTAGAAACACCAACCAGTAGCCTCTTGTGCTGCCTGAAGGGACAGGGGTGGTGGGAAGCAGGGAAAAGGCTATGCCTCACATACCTACTCCACACTTGATTTCGGCTTCACTTCGTTGACTGCAGAAGATTAAGATTTGATTTTATTTAGTGAAACGTTCATTTGTAAGTGAATCTTCAGGGAAGACGTCCTGCGTGTGTGTGAGGAAAGGAAGGCTAGCAAACGGACCAGATGAGGACTTTTGGGAAGTGGGAAAAGCATTTCAGGAATGGGACTGTCAGCGAGGCTGTGGAGGTGAGATCCAGGGAAGTGAGTGGTAAAGAGGCTGCCAGGAGTTTCTGAGTCTGAAGGGAAAGTTGAGGACCAGACCCTGCCTTCTGGAGGTGGATGCGTCACTGAGGGCAGCCTTCAGCCAGGGCAGGCAGGTGCCAGTACATCTTGTAGAGCCTAGACTAGAGAGTAGGAGGAAGTGGAGCAAGGGGACAGCAGGGGACTTGTTGCCTCTGGTTGGCAGGGAGTGAGGACAGAGGGCAATGCCAATTGGAGATGGGGAAAGGAGGTGGGTTCCCCAGTACACATGAATGATGGGTGAGGAGCGGGGAGCCCAAGTGATGGAGGGAGACAGTAGGACTACCCCAGTCACACGGAGGCTGGAGCAGGAAGAGGTTTAGGGGAAGACAAGGCCCACCTTTGCTCTAGGGAGGGTAAGGAGGCTGCAGGTGTCCAATTTAGGGCCTTTCTGGGGGAGTCAGGCTAGAGGTGAGGTCATGGCATATCATGCACTTTAGCTGGAGGTGATGCACCAAGGCAGAACAAGTATAGGGGAAAGCGGAGTGGGTTGAGGGCAGAGCAAGAGGCATGCTGATTTTCCAGGGGACACTCAGAGAGCAGGAAACCACAGAGGGAACGGGAGGAGTAATCTCAAAGGTCCAGTGGAGCCAGTTGTGAGGGTAGCCCCAGAGGACAGAGGAGGCAATGCCCTTAGATCTGTAACAGGGAGGCTTTGGATGTGTTCACAGGAGCCCTTTCCTTGCAGTAGCAGAAGCCAGCCACTGTGAGTTGTATGGAAGGGGGTGAGGACAGGAAGGCTGCAGGGGTAATAGGCCTGCCTTTCTGAGTTGAGGAAGATAGGCCCACAGAGGGGAGAGACAAAGAGAGCACCTTCAGGGTAGGAGGGAGGAGCTAGTGGGTGGAGAGAGCAAGGATGAGCTGAGCGAGGGGGAGGAGGCCAAAAGAAGGTGGGGTGCTGGCCTGGCCAGGACTGAGGGGAGAGGACATTCTTCAGTCTTCTCGGAACTAGAGGGACTATCATCTCAAAATACACCCTGATCAAGTCACTGGTTCCCCTACTGGACTGTTCCAGAGGAGGGGAGTAGCAGCAAGATAGCCTGAGGCCTCAGAAGCTGCAGTTTGCAAGATAATCTGGCATCCTCCCGTGGATGTGTTCCCATCCCCAAAGAGTACACACTTCATCTGCTGCTTCGTGGCTGTCTCCCCAACCCCTAGAACAGGGCTGGCACTCAGTAAGCTACCAAGTAAAAAGAGGTCAAGGGAATTGGAATAGAGAGAAATAAAAAGCAGAGAGATTGGCTAAAGGACTGGGATAGATGGTAAAGGCTGTTTACTGGAAACGCCAAAGGAGGAAGTCCCAGTACATGAAAACAAAGGAAGTTGAGTTCAATGTCAGTAACAATCAGGAAATGCATATGATATACCACATTTTCACATATTGTTAGAAAAAAAATTATTTTGACACTTGTTGAAACAGTAAGGAAGACTGACTATTCAGAAAGACTGTTGTAACAGGGTTGTGTCAGTAGGGGAGAGAGATAGGATTTGACTCTGAATATCAAAGACAGTTGGGGATTTATAACCAAGGATCAGACTGAGGGGTCAGTGGATGTAAAATGACTAAGATAAGACATCAAGGGAAGGGAGATTCTCCCTAAACTAACTTAGCAGAATTCTTTGCTAAGACTGGCCTAGGCCAGGCAGAGACAGGACAGGGGCCAAGGTTGAGGCCTCGTCAAGAAGAGGGCTCAGTTCAGTTGGTTAGAACATTGTCTGAATACACCAAGGTTGCAGGTTCTGTCCCCAGTCAGGGCACCTACAAGAACCAACCAATGAATGCATAAATAAGTGGAACAACAAATCGATGTTCTCTCTCTTTCGCTCAAATCAATAAATAAAAGAAGAGGGTTCAGAGGAGACTGACTGAAGTTTGGGTAAGGAGAGAGTCTTTTTCAACATCAGCATGGCAAAATATAAAATAGGATGAGATCAAATGTTGGTGAAGGTGGGAATGTATATACATTGCTGATGGGAATGTATATACATTGCTCATGAGGCTATAAATGAGAACAGCCAGCCCTGGCTGGTGTGGCTCAGTGGATTGAGTGCTGACTTGCGAACAGAAGGGTTGTTGGTTCGACTCCCAGTCACATGCCTGGGTTGTGGGCCAGGTCCCCAGTGGGGGCTTGTGGGAGGCAACCACACATTGGTGTTTCTCTCCCTCTCTTTCTCTCTCCCTTCTCCTCTCTCTAAGAACAAATACATAAAATCTTTTTAAAATAAATAAATAAATTAGAACAGCTAACTTGGAGCATATAGTGGTTTTAAAATATGTCTATGCCCTGACTGGCGTGGCTCAGTTGGTTGAGTGTTGTCCGGTAAAGCATACGGTCACTGGTTCAATTCCTGGTGAGGGCACATGTCTTGGTCCCCAGTTGGGGAGCGAGAGGCAAGTGATTCAATCAATGTTTCTCTCACACATCAATGTTTCTCCCCCTTTCTTTCCCTCTCCCTTCCCCTCTCTATAAAAATAAATAAATAAATCCTTTAAAAGAAAATACATCTGCACATTCTTTGACTCACTTCTCTTCAAAAAGTCAAGCCCCATCTTCCTCCCCTTGAATGTGGGCTGGACTTAGTGACTGGCTTCTAAGGAGTAGAATGAGGCAGAAGTAAAGCATGTGATCTTCAAGGCCAGGTCATTAAAGTCCTTGCAGCTTCTGTCTTGCTCAGTGTGCAGGAAATGATCCACCAGGCCAGGAAGACACTAAAGCAGCCCTGAGGAGAGGACTCCATGGAACTGAGGCCTCTTTCAAAACCAGCACCAACTTGTCAGCCAGGAGTGAGATGTCTTGGAAGCAGACCCTCCAGCCTCAGTCAGGCCTTCAGAGGAACCTCAAGAGAGTCTGAGCCAGAACCTGGCTAAACCTCTCCTAAATTCTTGACCCACAGAAACTGAAAGATAATATATGTTTACTCTGTTTTCAACTGCTTGGCTGTGGTATTTTGTTTTCTGTGGTTTCAGTGACCTATGGTCAAATGTAGTCCAAACATAATAAATGGAAAATTCTAGAAATAACTCACAGGTTATAAATTGTGCACCATTTTGAGTAGCAGGATGAAATCTTGCACCTCTGACATCATCGCACCGAGGAGGTGAACCATTCCTTTGTCTGGCATCCCCACACTGTGCATGCTACCTGCCTGTTAGTCACTCAAAAAGCCATCGTAGCCCTGACTGGTGTAGCTCAGTGGATTGAGCGTGGGCTGGGAATCAGAGGGTCCCGGTTCGATTCCCTGTCAGGGCACATGCCTGGGTTGCAGGCCAGGTCCCCAGTGAGGGCCATGTGAGAGGCAACCATACATTGTTCTTTCTCCCTCTCTGTCTCCCTCCCTTTCCCTCTCTCTAAAATTAAAAAAAAAAAAAAAAAAAAAAGCCATCATGGATAGCAGATTGACTGGTGGTATCACAGTGCTTGTGTTCAAGCATCCCTTATCTTATTTGATGATGACCTGAAAGCCATTCATACAACTTCTATTACAATATATTGTTATAACTGTTCTATTTTATTATTAGTTATTGTGTTAATCTCTTACCGTGTCTCATTTATAAATTAAACTTTATATAGGTATATATGTATGTATAGGAAAAAAACATAGTAGCCAATTACACTTTAATGAAAACAAAAAAACCATAGTATTACCAGACCAAAATCGACACACTTGATGCTTCAAAAGGCCGAAACTCAAAACATCAGAGTTTGAAATAAGGAAACATTTACTGATTGAGAAGGCAAACTGAGGCGATGGAAAGCCTAGTGGTGACTCAAATCCATCTTAAGATAGTACAGAGTTCAGACTTCTATTATGTCAAGCAAAGGGAAAACAAAAGGGGCCAGAGGTGATTTCCGACCTTGCAGACATCTGGGTGCCAGCAGAGGTCTAAGGAAGAGGAAGACTGTTTAGTCTGTTGACCCTAGTGATGTGAGTCTGGTCAAGAGGTTCCTGCAAATCTTGTTTAAATAAAAAGATTGCTTTATACCCCTGGCTGGTGTGGTTCAGTGGATTGAGCGCAGGCTTCGAACCAAAGGGTCACAGGTTCGATTTCCAGTCAGGGCACATGCCTGGGTTGCGGGCCAGGTCCCCAGTGGGGGCCACGTGAGAGGCAACCACATATTGATGTTTCTCCCCTTCTCTTTCTCCCTCCCTTCCCCTCTCTCTACAAATAAATAAGTAAAAATCTTAAAAAAAAAGATTGCTTTTTAATAAAAGGATTGTTGGATAAGCAATCATTATTTTTGTACATTCTTTCTTTATCTCCTCTGGAGAGGCACCTTCTGATAAGGGGCTGTTTTTGTAAGACTCAAGCCTCAAGCAGAATTCCTCTAATGACTAGCATGTCTGTATGCAAGACAAAGCAGAAGCTATTAGCCTGAAGGCCATGGGAACAAAACAGGCTAGAACATGATAGAGTTAGAGAGGCCAAGCATTTTACCCTGTTAACAATAGTATATATAGAGTTGAGAACCGTCCTTGGTTTAGTTTCACATAGCCACTGGTAAGGGGGACCATTGTAATTTGTTATGCAACAGTATTAGACAACTTAATACCTACAAAAATTGGCAGTAGCTAGTACCATTTAAATAAAATGCAAAGTGGCTCTCTGCAAACCAACAATTCCACTCTGGGTATCCGTATTGAAGAAATACCTCCAGAAGGAATCAAGACAGCACAGCAGCCCTAGCTGGTAGCTCAGTTGGTTAGAGCATCATCTCAATATACCACAGTTGTGGGTTTGGTTCCTGGTCAGGTACATACAAGAGTCAACCAATGAGCCCTGGCTGGTGTAGCTCAGTAGATTGAGCGCGGGCTGGGAACCAGAGGGTCCCGGTTCGATTCCCAGTCAGGGCACATGCCTGGGTTGCGGGCCAGGTCCCCAGTGAGGGCCATGTGAGAGGCAACCATGCATTGCTGTTTCTCTCCCTCTCTGTCTCCCTCCCTTCCCCTCTCTCTAAAAATAAATAAATAAATAAATCTTTAAAAAAAAAAAAAAGAGTCAACCAATGAATGCATGAATGACTGGGACAACAAATCGGTGCTTCTCTCTCTCTCCTGTCCTCTTTAAAATCAATTTCAAAAAAGTGAAGACAAAAAAAAGAAAGAAAGAAAAGCCCTGACTGGTGCACTCAGACTGGTGTGCTCAGTGGATTGAGTGCCGGCCTGCGAACAGAAAGGTTCCCAGTTCGATTCCCACTCAGGGCACATGCCTGCGTTTTGGGCCAGGTTCCCAGTTGGGGGCATGTGAGAGGCAACCAATAGATGTATCTATCACACATCAGTGTTTCTCTCCCTCTCTTTTTCCTTCCCTTTGTCTCTCTAAAATAAATAAATAAATAAGTACATAAAATCTTAAAAAAAAAAAAAGACAGTACAGCAGAGGATATTTATCGCAGCATATTTTCAATTGTGAAAAAGTGAATGTCCATGAACTATGGTGCATCGGTATGGTGGAATGACCTGCAGCGGGTGATCTAGGGCTGGGATGTAGCAATAGCTCTTATTAAGTGACAAGGACAAATTGTGAAAAGATACATAGTATAAGGTTTATTCAAGAAACAACCGAAGCTTTGAGGACTGAAGCCATCCACAACCTTCAGCTCACTGTTTCCATCAAGATGATTTCTCCTGATGCCATGATGTTCCAACAGGACTGTATTTGGGAGGATAAAGTTGCAAATACTGTACTGTTTCTTTCAGGAACTTCCTGAGAACCTATTTATCTGAACAACAGGCTACTCAACTAGAGACCATCAGAGGGTATGGTCCCATCTCAGAACAACAGAGAGCTCTATTGAGTGCCTTCAAGGCCTGTTTACTCTTCAGGGCTGGAGGTGTCCGTCACTCCTGAAGTATTCTGCCAGTGCTGTGCCCAATTATAATCAGGCTCTGATATTGAAGGACCCACCGCCAAAGCCTTATAAATGTGGGGTGGAGCAAAAGTAGGTTTACAGTTGTTCACATGGAAAATCATATAGTAATTAATTAATAATAATGTAAGAATGAACTCTGTGTTTCATGTACTCAAAACTATAAACCTACCTGGCTGGTGTAGCTTAGTGGATTGGGCGCGGGCTGCGAACCAAAGGGTCGCCGGTTCGATTCCCAGTCAGGGCACATGCCTGGGTTGCAGGCCAGGTCCCCAGTGGGGGCCACAGGAGAGGCAACCACATATTGATGTTTCTCTCCCTCTCTTTCTCCCTCCCTTCCCTTCTGTCTAAGAATAAATAAATAAAATCTTTTAAAAAACAAACAAACTATAAACCTACTTTTGCCCCACCCTGTATAAACATCCCGCCTCCCACACAATTCCATTTTCACCCACACAAAATCAATAATCATTTCTTTTTTTAAAATATTTTACTTACTTATTTTTAGAGAGAGGGGAAGGGAAGGAGAAAGAGAGCGAGAGAAACATTGATGTGAGAAAGAAACATTGACTGGTTGGTTGCCTCTTGCACAGCCCCAACTGGTGACCTGGCCTGCAACCCAGGCACATTCCCTTCCTGGGAGTCTAACTGGCAATCTTCAGGTTTCCAGGATGGTGCCCAACCCACTGAGCCACACTCATTAGGGCAACAATAATTTCTTAATATCATCAAAAGGTCAAGTGATCACATTTCCCAATTATCCTCTGTATGTCCTTCCTTGTTGCTTTTGAAGATTATTTGAATTGAGATCTAAACAAGGACATCACATTGCAGACAGTTGAGATGCCTCTAAAGTCTCCTTTAATCTTTGGATTCTCCTCTGTCTGGTATTCTTCTGGTTGAAGAAACTGGGTCCTTTGTCCTGTAGCCTCACCCAGGCTAAATTTCACGGTTTATAATGTGACAACCACTGGTGGGTATGCAAAATGCTCTCTCTGAATGATGGGGTTTACAATGTTCAGTTTTTTGTAGAGTTTCTACCATGTATTGCTTTTAGAAGCATTAACTGCTCCCCACCTCCATACATATAAGTGATTGAAGGCTCCAGGCCAAACACAGTAAAGGGGTTACACCCAGCAGGTGCGAGGATGGAAGGAGGGGCAGGTCAGCACCTTCCACAGACAGCACCAAAGCAGGGAGGGAGATCAGAGAGGGTCCCCACGTGAGGCTGAAGGGAGAGAGCCAGAGACTCAAAGAGCATGAGCAAGGCTCTCTAGAGGGACACTTTATCTGCCTGGATGCTTCCAACTCCCACCTCCTGCAGGGCCCAGGATGGTACCCACAAAATGTGTGGCCACATTTACTGACAAAAGTTCTGAGCCTATATGGTTAGTAGCCTGCAGGAGCCAGCAAAGTGGGACAACCTCAAATGGTGTGGGATACAGGTCAGGCTTCGGCTTCCTCCATCATTCCTTCTCAGGGTCTAAACCACCTTCTCAGGGTTTAAGACTGGAGATGCCAGGAGGGGCTGCAGGTGTCAAGAGAGTACAGGTTTCTTTCAAGATTGACCTTCCCACAGCCACCCTCTCTTTTGGAGGCCAGGAGGTCTGTAGCTGTCTCTGCCTCTTCTCTTCTGGACACTCTAACCAAGGATCACTGCCCGGGACAACATTACCTCTGGGCCCCAAACAAACGGGCAAGTAGAAACAGAGCTCTGGAGTAAACACCAAAGGGGGAAGCACTTCTTTTTATCCTGACGACAGAGGCACCAGGCCTCTGTCTGTCTGGAAATCTGTGTGTCTGTGTCTCTATGGGCCTTCCTACAACCAGAGCTCAGAAAGGGTAGAACCATACTGGTGACTTTCTTAACACATCCAGTTGGTTTGGACATGATGTCCACCCTTTTTGCCTGGAAGCCCCAGGGAGTCTAATTTTCCAGAGAGTTTGACAGAGATAAGTGGCTTTGCCAATGAGATTGTATGAGGCCAATATTTTCCATAAACTGATGAACGGAATCTGCGAGCCAAGGATCTAAATAAGAAAATGCATCTGAAGTCATATGCAATATAGGATACTCTGCAGTTATACCTTTCCAATGATTCATGGAGAACTATTTAGATGTCAAAGTAAAAATGTGCAAGAAAAATTTTTGTTTAAAAGGATAGGGAAAAAATGCAGGAGAGTGGTGATGGTGGTACAGCCTTATGAATATGTGAATATACTAAAATTACACTGAATTGCCTGGCTGGTGTAGCTCAGTGGATTGAGTGAGGACCTGCAAAGCCAAGCGTCGCAGGTTCAATTCCCAGTCAGGGCACATGCCTGGGTTGCAGTGGGAGGTGCGTGAGAGACAACTACACATTGATGTTTCTCTCCCTCTCTTTCTCCCTCCCTTCCCTTCTCTCTAAAAATAAATAAATATTTAAAAAATATATTTAAATAAAATAAAATTACACTGAATTGTACACTTTAAAAGAATGAATTATATTTCAATTTTTATAAATGTGTTAGAGGGATACAGATAAGGTGATGGACCATTCAGGTAGGCCTGGAACTGAGGAGGTTGCAGGGATGCAGGACTTTCAGAGCTAAAATTGGGAGAATCCTGGGCAAACCAGGACAGTTGATCACAAAGATACACAGTTTTGTAAAAATTATCTTCAGGAGAATGAGAAAGAAGTTTGAAGATGCGAACAGCTGTCCTATTAACATGACCTGCAACCTTGCAGACAAGGGGGCCCCTTTGGGGAAATTGCTCACTTCCTCCTCTCCCACGCCCCATTCCCCACCCCTAGCTCCTGCCTGGGGTACAGGGGCAACGTGTATACACAGTCCATCTTGGGCCTGCCATTTACTTGACATCAGTAGGTGCCGGTTCACTTTTTTTTTTTTTTAAAGATTTTATTTTTATTTATTTTTAGAGAGAGGGGAAGGGAGGGAGACAGAGAGGGAGAGAAACAGCAATGTATGGTTGCCTCTCACATGGCCCTCAC
>PVJI01023162.1:0-23906 GCA_004026765.1 Micronycteris hirsuta
TGCTATAACTCTCTTAAACAGAACTTTAAAATCAACTTTAAGTTCATATTCAGGTATTTTGTGTTTTGATGCATGATTAATTTGAAAAAAATTCAACTGTTTCCATTTTTGACACCCCAATTCCACTCTTAAGTTCTTTTTCCTGTGGCTGTTTTTACAGCAAAAGCAATTATCTATTTAAAAGCCATTATTTTATATGAAGGAAAACTGACAGATAACTCTGTAAAAGGGCTTAACTATAGTCATACGACTCTGGACACACACCTAGTCCTGTGGCTTTCGAATGGGTGCTCTTTTCTTCTGTACCCCCTGCATTATCTGCCTTTTAATCTCTCACATGTGTCCCCTTCTCTCTCTCTCCCACTGCCACTACCCTACGTCAGCCCCTCCCCACTTCCACGAGTGGACTGCTGCATTTAGTCTTTCTGCCCTCATTCGTATTGCACTGCAAGTCATTCTCTCTACTGCAACTAAAACGAGCTTTCTAAAATGTAACTCTGATCATATCACTGTTCAGTGCTTTCTCCCTAATATAATCTCTCTATTATGATTTCCCAGGCCTAGCATGACACCTGAATACCTCTCAAGTTTTATATATCACCTCATTATATTTTTCGCTTCAGCCATTACTAACCTACTTGTAGTTCTCAGAATAGGCCCTGCTCTTTTAGTCATTAGTATAGCAAGACAAGGAAAGACTCAAATTGTAAACTTGTTTTTTCAAAGATGACAAGCTGGCCAAGGCCCATTATTGACTACTATACATTCAAGGCTTGCCTTTTAAAAAGAAGAGTCGTTCCAAACAATGAAGGAATAAGATTAACAGAAAAAGCATATACAGAAGGGATTTTTTTTTTTCTTTAAGAGAAGAAATGGAGTATTTGGCAAATAAGTGCACTATTAGTATCATTGAATTTTCTAACTGGAAAACACTAAAGAGATCATCTAGTCAAGCACTTAATTTTAGTCAAATAATCTCCATAAAGACCTTATTTTTGGCTTAAGGTTGCATTAGTGTTATGGCTGAGACTATCTAAAAATCACCTGACATGGGCCAGCACTCCAACTGTATCATACTGACTCCTAAAGAGTTTTCTCCAAAATACTTACTGTATTTCTGGAAATAGAATTATGAGTCATGTAAATAAGCCCTAACTTTAATATATCTAGGACACACAGATCGGCATTGCTTTCCTGTCATGGTGCCTGCCACTGGGCATAGAAAGTATTAAGAACGGGTGGCGGGACTTTTAAGCTTAAATTAGAAAATTAATGGTCAACTGCAGGTTGGGAGGAATATTGAAAAGCTAAAATGGATTTGGGAATTGTCTGCAGGTGGATGTTCCCAGGCACAGATCCCTTTCTTTATGGGACCAGTGTCTCAGCCCCTCACTTTCTTTCACTATATTGACTGAAATTTTCCCAGTTAAAGATTTCGAGAATGCTATTGCATCATTACCAGTGTTTCAATGTAACCACTTAGCTGACACTTTTCATATTCAAGTTTTAGTAAGTTTGAGGAAAGACAAGTCACTTCAGGACATGGGTGTCAAACTTGTTTTCACCAGGGACCATGTCAGCCTGGTGGTTGCCTTCAAAGGGCTGAATGTAAGTTTAGGACTGTGTAAATGTAACTACTTAACAGTTAAGCAAGAGCTCGGCACTGCTACCAGGTAGAAACAAGGGGCCAGGCCCAATAAAACAAGGTGGAGGGCTGGATTCAGCCCATGGGCTTTCCCATATTTGACCACCTGTGCTTTAGGTAGTCGATTAGATAGCACTCGGGCCTACACCCATGAGGCTTTGGAAAACGGGGGCCTACAAAAGACTTTCTTACACTTTTGCTGTAGGATGAAGCTTATACCAAGATTGATTTCAAGCAAGAAACTGTTATAATATGCAACTCCAGACACCGTAAACTGGGGCAATAACACTGAAGTGGTTCGACACAGCCCCCGGTCAGACAATGAACTTTAAGTCTAGTGCAGGTAGAAACTATATAAACAGTTACTAATCAATACTATGACAGAGACTAATGGGGATGGAGAGTGTCCATTGTCACATATAATGCTCCAGGAAAGCCTCTATAGAGAAGTGACATTTAAGCAAAAACTGATGATATTCATGTATTTTCACAGTATTATGAACAAGTTGGATAGTCCAAGAAACTGTCACCATAATAAAATTTGTCATGAGTTTCTGACCTTCTGTTTCTGAGGAAACTTGAAACTTGTCTTACTTGTAAGTCATAACTGCCTATACCAGAACACTCATTTTTCAAACTCCTTCCAAGCATATCATTGCATATGTAAAAAAAGTTAAATCTGTTGACATCAATATAAAATAAGTTTTATTAAAATTGACTTAATTTTTACATTCTCAAAGGAATCTGACGTATAGTTTACATTGTTTTCCCCAGGAACTCAATAAAGATCTTCATTGTCACCATTTGTACCTCCAGAACAAAGATTTGAAAGCACAAATTAAACATATGATGGATCTAGCTTCTCTTCAAGAACAGCAACACAGGCAAACTGAGGCGTAAGTACATGTATTTACCTATTCTACACATTTTAACACTGTAGATCTTAGGAACCTGAAGCATAGAAGTTCACTTTCCCGAGTTTTCTCTCGTATGGGATACATTATTTTTAAGTGTCTGCCAGCATCAGAAAACATAACGAGTTTGAGAACATTGAGGAAATGAAAGATGTGATTGTTCTCCAACTAACTTTTTATAATGCTTTATGGTTTGGAAAGTATTTTTTGAATTGATTATGTTATGTAACATACTCCATGGAATGCAAAATTTCAAAGATATACCTGTATTTTGAAAAGGAATCTGTCTCTACCTGTCTTTGAGCTATCATTTCCTCTCTTAGAAGCACTCACTATTAATACCAACTAAATATTTAAGTAGGCAGTTTTTAAGCATTTATAGCCAGAATATTTTGCTCTCATTAAAATGAATTACTAAAGATGTATACACTTTGTACCAAGTGTCCAATTTTCATGTCATGCCCTCTCTACTATCTCAGCAGTAACATCACTTGAATCTGTAGTAACATAATAGCAAAAACATATAACAATCTTTATTTTGTTACCTTGGATATGTTGATCAACTCCTTAAGTGTCACTTTCATGCTCTGGAAAAATGAGAAATTTATTTCTCGTAGAGCTTTCTGCTGGTCTAAAATTCTACTGGAGTTCTAGTAGTGTCCTCAGATAACTGGTAATTAATTTTTCAGACTTCTAATTAAAGGAAATCGTAGTAAGTTAATTATTTTTTAAAAGAAAAAAAGGGAAAGGAGAAACTTGATGGATCCTGTGAATGCAAGCGCAACCTAATCTCCCATACTGTCTATATCTATACCTTAAGCAGACATTGAATACTTATTAACCAGCATTTAAACCGTTTGCAAGAACTAAAGTTATAAAAGAAACGATTAATTTATTTTAACTATACTGTATTTGCTATTTAAGAAAAAGATTAAAACTTTCAAGATAAATTTTGGTCTCAAAATGGGAAAAAAGATTTCTAACTCTTATTTAAAAATGTGGTGAAACAAAGCATTACAAACAGAGGTAGTACATCATAATAGAAAGATTGTGAGTTTTGGAATTGGTCTTATACTAGTTTAAATTAGCAATATAACCTGGCATAAATTAAGCCCACTAAGCCTTGGTTTTCTTCTATGTTAAAACAGATTATAGTACTTTTAAGGAATTTGAAAGGATTAAATGGCATAAAAGTAATGGAAGTGATGAATTATCTTAGCAGGACTTTGTAGAGTAGGGGCAAAAGCTGATTTAACAACTTAAGGACCACTCACGAGTTTTCTCATGTTTCACGTGCCATCTTTTAAGGACCTTAGATGTCAACACACTGTCTTGTCCACATCGAACGAAGCGATCTTATTGGTAGAAACTGTGCAGGTCAATCTACGAAAAACTATATAATTGCACGAACCCATAAAGCATTGCAGTTACATTGTATTTTGGTCATTCGAATAGTCTTCGTCTTCAAGTTTGCCCAAAAACGTGCAGTCCCTGGCATATGTCTTAGAGATTTCTATGTGGTACTCAATGTGTTAATATATAAAATACTAACAGAAAAAAAATTTTTTCAACCAAGAATACTTTACCCAGCAAAGTTATCATCCAGAATAAAAGGAGAGATCATTTTCCAGAGAGGGAAAAAGCTAAAGAAGAATTTAAAATGACTTTAAAATAAAGACTGTATTAAGAGTCAGAGAATGGCATTCCATGATAATAAGGGGTTAATCCAGCCAGAGGTTATATCATTTGTAAGTATTATGCCCCCGTCAGAGGAGCACCTAAATACATAAAGCAAATATTAGCATACCTAAAGGGAAAAATAGACAGCAATACAATTATAGTAGGAGACTTTAATACCCCACTTATATCAGTGGATAGGTTATCCAGACAGAAAATCAATAAGGAAACATCGGCCTTAACTGACACATTAGAGCAGATGGACTTAACAGATGTATACAGAACGTTTCATCTAAAAGCAACATAATACACATTCTTCTCAAGTGAAAAGAATCGCATGGAAAATTTCCCAGGATGCATCACAAGTTATCCCATAAAACACATCTTAACAAGTTTAAAAAGATTGAAATCAGATGAGACACCTTTCTAACCACAGCAATATGAAAGTACAAATCAAGTACAAGAAGAAAATGAAAATTTACAAATATGTGGAACGTAAAATATGTGGATCAAGGAAGAAATCAGAAGTGAAATAACAATAGCCAAGTGCTGAAAGCAACCTAAGTGCCCATCAGTAAATGAGTGGATCAAAAAACTGGTTCATTTATACAATGGAATATTACCCAGCAAAAAAAGAAGGAACTCCTACCCTTTTGCGACAGCATGGATAGAACTGGAGAGCATTATGCTAAGTGAAATAAGCCAGGTGGTGAAAGACATAAGATCTCACCTATAAGTGGAACCTAGTCAACAAAACAAACAAATGAGAAAAATAGAACCAGAGACTTTGAAATAAAGAACAACGTGACAGCGACCAGAGAGGGGAGGGGCAGGGGGTTAATGGAGGAAAAAAGGGGAAGGGTCAAGTCAAGGAACCAGTGGGTACAGACAATGGGGTGGGAATTGACTAAGAGCAGGGGTTGGGGGACAGGGAAGAGCAATGGGGATAAATATGGACCAACTGTAATTGAACAACAATAAAAAAAAGTGAAATAAAAATAATGCCTTGAGACAAATAAAAATGAGAATACAACATACCAAAATTTATGGGATGCAGCATAAGCAGGTCTAATGGGAATTTTATAGCAATAAATGTCTAGTTCAAGAAGAAAAATCAAATAAGCAACCTAACTTTGAATCTCAAGGAACTAGAAAAATGACACACAAAGCCCAATGTTAGAAAGAGGAAAATAACAGATCAGAGCAGAAATAAATGAAGTAGACTAAAATATATATATTAATGTATATTCATATATATTAATATATATTTTATTATATATATATAATGGGTCAATGAAACCAAGAGCCATACTTTATAAAGAAAAACAAAATTGACAAACCTTTAGCTAGACTCACCAAGAAAAAAGAAAAGGGAAGGCTTAATTGAATAAAATCAGAAATGAAAGAGTGGACATTACAACTCACCACAGAAATACAAAGTGTCTTAAGAGACTACTACAAACAATTATACACCAACAAATTGGACAACCTAGAAGAACCATCTAGAAACATACAACCTACCAAGAATGAGTCATTAAGAAATAGACAACATGAGCAGACCAAAGGGGATTGAATCATTGAAACCTCCCTACAAAGAAACGTCCACGACCAGATGACCTCACTGGAGATTTCTATCAAATAGTCAAAGAATACCAATTCTCATACTCTTCCAAAAATTGAAGAGTCTATTTTATGAGGCCAGTATTACTCTGAGAGCAGAACCAGAGAAGGACAATGCAGGAAAACAAAATTATAGGCTAGTATCCCCGATGAACACTGATGTAAAAATTCTAACAAAATATTAGGACGCCTAATTCAACAATACATTAAAAAGATCATACACTATGATCAGCTGGGGTTTATCCCAGGGATGCAAGGATGGTTCAACATTTTTAAATCATTCCGTGTGGCACATCACATGAAGAAAATGAAGGATAAAAATCACAAAACTATTTGACAGAATTCAACATCCATTTATGATAAAAACTTTCAGCAAAGTGGATGTAGTGTGAACATACCTCAACATAATAAAGGCCATATATGACAAGCCCATAGGTAATATTATCCTTAATGGTGAAAAGCTGAAAGCTTCTCCTCTAAGAACAAGAGCAAGTTAGGGATGCCCACTATGACCACTTGTATTCAACATAGTATTGGAAGTCCTACCCACAGCGATCAGACAAGAGAAAGAAAATGCCTCCAAATTGGAAAGGAAGAAGTAAAATGCATTCATTATATGCAGATGACATAGTATATATGGAAAACCCCAGACTCCCCTCAAAACTGTTGCAACTAATAAATTAGTAAGGTTGCAGGATACAAAGTTAATATACGGAAATCATTTGCATTTGTGTTTCTATAGACTAACAATCTATCAGAAAAATAAAGATAATTTTATTTACAATTGCATTAATAGGATACCTAGAAACAGTTTTAATTAAGCAAGTAAAAGACCTTTGCACTGCAACTATAAGGCATTAATTAATGAAAGAAATTGAAGAATATATAAATAGATTGAAAAATACTCTGTGCTCATAGATTAGAAGAATTAATACTGATAAAATGTTCATACTACCCAAACCAATCTACAGATTCAATGCAATTCCAATCAAAATCTTACTGTCATTTTTCACAGAAATAGAAAAACAGTTCTAAAATTTGTATGGAACCTCCAAAAACCCTGAATAGCCAAAGCAATCTTTAGAAAGAGCTGAACTGGAAGCATTATGGTCCCTATTTAAAACTATGTAACAAAGCTATAACAAAACAGTATGGCACTGGCACAGACACAGGCACATAGTTCAGTGGAACAGAATAGAGAGCCCAGAAACGAACCCAGGCATATATGGTCAATTGATTTATGACAAAGAAGCTGAGAATATTCAATGGGAAGAGGACAGTCTCTTCAATAAACAGTGTTGGGAAAGGGGAGGACAGCCGCTTGTATAAGAATAAAACATACCACACAAGCAAAATAACTCAAAATGGATTAAAGTCATCAACATAAGACCTGAAACAATAAAACTAGAAGAAAAATGGGTAGTAAGCTTCTTGACACTGGACTTGGTGATGATTTTTTGGATTTCACAGCAAAGTAAAAGCAGCAATAAAAGTAAACAAGCAGGACTACATCAAACTAAACAGATTTCACTTAGCAAAAGCAAGCCATCAACAAAATGAAAAGCCAACCTACTGAGTGGGAGAAATATTTACAAATCATATTCAAAATATATTAAAAACTCATACAACTCAGTACCAAAACAGTCTGATTTTAAAATGGGCAGATGATCTAAATAGCCATTTTTCTAAAGAAGATATACAGGTGGCCAACATCACTAATCATCAGGGAAATGCAAATAAAAACCATAATAAGATACCACTTCACATATGTTAAAATAGCTGTGATCTAAAAGACAAACAGGTGTTGTCAAGGATGTGGAGAAAAGTGACCGCTTGTGCACTGTTGGTGGGAATGTAAATTGGTACAACCACTATTGAAAATATAATGGAGGTTCCTCAAAAATTTAAGAATAAAATTACCATATAATCTATCAATTCCACTTCTGAAAAATATGAAAACACTAATTTGAAAAGATACATGGACACTCCATGCTTATTGCAGCATAATACAATAGCCAGGATGTGGAAACAAACTAAGTATCGATCAGTGGATGAATGGATAAGGAAAAAGTGTGTATGGAATATTATTCAGCCATAGAAAGGAATGAAATCTTGTCATTTGCAAAAACATGCATGGACCTTCAGGGCATTATTCTAAGTGTAGTAAGTCAGACATTAAAAGACAAATACTGTATGTTCTCACTTACATGTGGAATCTTAACAAAAAAAAGAAACAGCAGCTCATTGATGAAGAGTACAGATTCTGATTGCCAGAGGCTGAGGGTAGGGCATGGTTGAAATAAGCAAAGGTAGTCAAAAGTACAGACTTCCATTTATAAAGTAAGTAAATCATGGGGATATAATATACAGAATGATGGCCTTAGTTAAATTAGTGTGTTGCATATTTGAAAGTTGTTAAAAGAGATCTTAAAAGCTCTCATCCCAAGGGAAAAAAATTCTGTAACTACTTGTGGTGATGGATATTAACTAGACTTATTGTGGTGTTCATTTCACAATATGTACACGAATCCAAAAATAATGAGTGAACGAATGTATAAATACAATCATACAAACATACATACATGCATACATATAGAACATGCCATTCCCTGTGACCACCTCCAGATTTACTAGCTTTACTACAATGACTCACAGGGCCCATAGTATAGTTGTGCTCTTAGTTATGATTTATTAAAGCAAAAGTGTGCAAAACAAAATCAGCAAAAGGAAAAGGAGAATGGGGCAACATCTAAAGAAAACCAAATGTAACCTTTCAAATGTCCTATTTCAGTGGACCCACACAGGATGTGCTTAAGTCCTCCAGCAAACGCGGTGACAACACATGTGAAGTGTTGTCTGCTTTTGGAATCTCATTGGATAAAAACTTAGTGCACAGGGTTTTCATTGGTAACTGGTCACGTATGTGCCCTCTGCCTAGCGTGTACCCAAAACAGACTGTCCGAAAGGAAAGCAACTGTTACAGATAACCCACGTTGTTTATATAAACAGTTCAAGCATGGTGAGACACTCTTTATCAACTCTGAAAATAATGAGAATCTGTCAAAATCCAAGGTTCAAGATACCAGCCAAAGGCCGACGTTGCTAGCAAATCTTTCTAAGGATTAGCAGTTAACTCTTCTCTGCACAGCACCTCATTCATATAGGTACTCAGTAAATAATTGTTTTTATTGACTTTCTGATTAATGACTTTTTCCTAAATTCCCTACTTGGCTTAAATAAAGGACTCCCCATCCCCACCAAAATGAAGGTGTCACAAATTATTTATTTATACTACTATCTAAATATTTAAGACTCCTAAGTAAGTAGTAAAGTGATTATTTCCTTGTGTTAAAATTAATACCTATTCTTTTCCCACTGACCTATTCGTACTTCAAGCGATCTGTTCTCTTAGATGTGATAGGTCAACTGGATCACCAGGACTGAATCATTTCAAGATTACTCATGTTGTTTGACAACATCTTTCTTGATTTAAAAGTTAGGAACCATTGATTGAGTGTACGAATTTATAGCTATTTAGCTGGGGCATTTCTTCAGTGAGCACTTACGTGGAGGTCTAACACACAACAAAACACATTCAGTACTGCCCTGATAAACAACCGTTGGGAAGATTTTGAGTCAGAGCCAAGAATCGAGTGTCCCGTTGATTTCCCCATGCCTTCCATTCTTGTCCACGCCCTTCTCCTTGAACCCCCTTGGAATAGCTTTGAAGGCCATTGTTTAGCTCATGAAGAGCTAACTGAAAGGAAAAATTAGTTGTACTTTTTTGTGCTTTTTTAAAATGTTATATGCCTAAAATGAGTCTCATCATTTGATATAGTGTACACATTTTTTATTTTAATTTAGTAACAACAACAGTATATTTGGTTTGAAAATCACACTATGCTTCACAAAAAGCTTTTATATGTATTTAACTCATTCCATTCCCTCAACAATCTCCTGCTTTAAGTAGTGGCTGTCTAATCGATTGCCACGTAATAGAGGAGAAACCTCAGTTGTGCCCTATCCATGATTGTATGGAAGCAAGTGAAGACTAGCTGAGAGTACAGCTTGGTGCTCATGATTCCTACCCAAGATGCTTCCCAGTTTATACTAATGTATTAAGAATTTGTTGATGTAGTTGATTGAAATATTCTAAAAGTTATGTGTATACAAGGAATTATTTGAACGGTCTGCTAGTATTTTGGATGCTACATAGAACTATAATAATGTATTTCTAATTTAGCATGTATCTCTCCTTTTTGGTCCACTTCTCTGTATAGGGTATTGAACGCTTTACTTCCAACCCTGAGGAAACAGTACTGTGCATTGAAGGAAGCTGGCCTGTCAAATGCTGCTTTTGAGTCCGACTTCAAAGAAATCGAACATCTGGTAGAGAGGAAGAAAGTGGTGGTTTGGGCTGACCAAACTGCTGGACATGCCAAGCAGAGCCCTCTGCCCGGGGCTTCTCTGCTTATGGCCTTTCCACAGCTCGCACCAGTTCAGGCTGCTGCTTGTAAGTACGGCCTTTATTTTATTAAGTAAATAACAGCTTTCTAGACTGTGACAGCCTCCTTTAGATAGTAATCTACATAACAGTTAATTTTTTAATAGGTTAGGCTATTTATCATGAGAATTAATGGGGAAATTAGCTTCAGAATCGTTTCAATTAACCAGTATCTTTCACAGGTCTAAGAACAAGTATACTTGATGTCCTAAATATCGCTAACAATAAAACCTTTAAGCTATTTTACCCATTTTTAATGGACTAATTTTACTCCTTTCTTTAAAATTTAACTTCTATTAAGGACTGAAGATTATAATTAAGAATATCACAATTTTTAGATCTAACAGTGAAGAATTTACTCTTTTTCTATTGACAGATCACTGTATAGCTCACCTCGTAAGTGTGCATGGAACATTTTAATTTCAGAACACCTACTCTTGGTTTAAAAAAATTTAGATGGAATAGAAGTACATACAGAAGTAGAATGCCCTCTTTGACTTTCCCCAGAACCACAGTCTTGTGTCCCGTCTCAGAGATAAATGCTGTTCATAGTTGGGTTATGTTTGCCGAGAGAGAGAATATGAATTTGTATTAGATAATCTAACTTTTTAGCTTTTTGTTAGGTTTCATGTGAATGCTTGCACATAAACTAGGGTACATGCGTGAAGAATCTACCTCATATTCTTTAACAGTTGTGACCATCTAGAGAATAGATGTTCCATAATTACTCAGTCGGTGTTCCTTTGGTGAACGGTACATCAGAGAGCATGCCTGTTTCTTCAGCTTTGTGAGTGTGTACCTGGTTCCTAAAAGCTGATTTGCTGAGTCAGAGGACAACTACTTTTTTTAAAAAAGAAGTAATCTGTCAAAGTCTAAGAATTTTCCTGTACCAGATGTGTGCATATTTTATCTTTACCTCAACCCAGAATAATAACAGCAACACTGACTATTGTCTATGTTCTTTTTTTAAATTTGCAACTCTCAGATTACTAGTGAGGTTGATTCGTCTCGTCTGATGTATTTTATGTTTATTGCAGTTGGTGGCATTTCGTTTGTTTGCTTGTTTATTTATTTGGAGTGCCTTAGTGTTTTGCTTGTAGTTTCAACTGCCCTCATGCTCCACTCTCTCCCCTCCAAATTTCTTTCTTTCTGGAAGTCTGGATCTTCCCAAGGCCCTACTTTACTTTTGATTCTGATGCTGATGCTAGGGAGGTTGCCACTTTGCTTAGAGTTTTAGCCCATAATACACCACCAGAGTAAAGCTGTTGAGTAGTTGGTCTGCTAATTATTGTCTAAATCACCTCGTAGTCTATTCCCCAGTCTTTTTTTTTTTTTGAGTTCACAGATTGGGCGAAAGCAGTTCTCATATCAATTGGGGTCCTGATTTTTCTCTTCTGCCATTATCCATCTGCTTTTCAACTTCCAAAAGTTACCCAGTTTCTCCTGTTGGCAACTGTTACTTTTTCCTATCACTGGTATTATGGTAATAGATTTTAAGAGGGGATGAGGCACATCTCTGTAGATTCGTGTGTTTGATTTTATTTACTTTAGCATTATCCTTTCCCGCCCCTCAAATACTTGCTTTGCTGGTTTTTTCTCTTGGATGTTTGTTTTCTGTCTTATTGTGGATTTTGTTTTCTATTTCATTGTATCTGCTCTTACTCTCATTACTTCCTTTCTTTATCTTTCATTTTCTACTTTCACTAGGTTTATGTTACTGTTTTTGCTCTAGACTATTTTGGGGTTACAGATTTATAGCTTAATTGAATTGTATTTGGAGAAATTAATTACTTTGTATGGTTTTAATCCTTTGAAGTTTGTGGATACTTGCTTTATGTCCACCATATAGTTAGCTTAGATAAATGTTCCAAGTATGCTTTTAAGTAATACATGTTTCATAGGTTTTAGTTGCAGTATTCTGTATGTCAGTTCAAATTGGTTGTGTTCTTCAAATCTTAGTCTTACTGACTTGTGTTTTAATTTATGTTCTATCATATACTGAGGAGACCTATTAAAAATTCCCTCTATTACTGTGGATTTTTCTATTTTGTATGTTTTTTGTTGCTGCCCTAACAAATTAACATAAACATATCAACTTTATCTCAAGAGTTCTGTAGGCCAGAAGCCCAGCAGTTTCAATTGGTTAATCTGCTTAGTGGTTCACAAGGCCAAAAGCAAGGTGGAAAAGCTCACTGAGTTTCTTATTTGGAGGTTCTAGGGGAGAATGTGCTTCTAAGCTCATTCTGGTAGTTAGCAGAATTCAGTTCTATGAGGCTATTTGGCTGAGATCCATGTTTTCTTGTTGGCTGTTGGCCAGGGGTCATTATAAGTTTCTAGAGGTCACTCATTTTTCCTGGCACATGACCCTCTTCATCACTTCATCTCCTAGCCAACAAAGCCAGGCCAAGTCGTTTTCATACTCTGAATCTCTCTGACCTTCCCTCTGCCTCATGTTTACTGCCTACAGTTAGAGAAAGTTCTCTGCTGTAAGTGCTCTTAATGGTTAGATTGAGGCCACTGGATAGTCTAGGGCAGCAGTTTTCAACTTTTTTCATCTCATAGCACACATAAACTAATTACTATAATTCCGCAGCACACCAAAAAATATATTCGTTGCAAGTCTGACCAAAAAAAAATAGGTTTAATTTTGATTGATTCACACTGGACGGCTCTTGTTGCTCTGGCTCTTGTCACTTTTTTATTTGACAGTCTGAGGGACAAGCGGTCAGTGCCCCAACTAAATAGTCAGGTATTGTATGTTTTAAAAATTCTTGCAGCACACCAGCTGAAAATGGCTGATCTAGGATAATTAATCTCCGTATTTTAGAATTCTATAAAAGGTGATAATCATGTTTCTAAGGTTAAGAACCCCTTTCATTGCACCTAGAATAGTGCTATACACAGAGTGGGTTCCTGAGTTTGGGTTAAAACAGTAAACTGGTAAATTCTCTGCTTATCTTCAAGGATTCAGTATAAAATTATGTTTTTAAACCCTTGAAAAAGTAAAGGATTTCTATTATACTAAAAGAATAAGATAAAATCCCATGACATCAATTACATCTGCAAAACCATTTTTGCCGTGCAGTGTAATGTATTCACAGGTTTCGGGGGCTGGGCCATGAGCGTCTCTGGGGGGCTGTTCTGCCTACCACACATTACCCTGCTTAGTTCTGCCAGCGTTTGCTTTCTTTTATGGATATTATATTTCTGCATCTGTAGTTTCAGAATTAGAATTCTTACATCTTTTGGTTGTAAAATTACCTGTCTAGTATTTTTTTTTTTTTTTACTTAACTTTACTTCGTTTAATATTAATATAACTGCTATGCCAGTTTTCTTTAATATCCCATTTTTTCACCTCTGTGAGCTTGGAACTCTACACTCTATATTCTTTTAGTAATTATCCTTTGGTTAACATGTATCCTTGCTTTATCAAAGTCTGTTTATCAAAGTAACTTTGTTACTTCTACCCTCTTCTCAGACAGTGCTAGAAGCTTAAAATTCTTTAACACCTTTAACCCTTTTTTGACATATATACCATTGTTAAAGTGTACTTTATTTTCTTTACTTATTAAACTCATAGAATATTTTTATTGTCTGTACAGTCAATGTTCATTCATATTTACTTTTTTGGTTCTATATATTTTTAGCATCTGTGTGTCTTCATCCAAGACAATTTTTCTTTCCTCTAAAGAATCTTTTGCATTTCCTGTACATTGGTTATGCTAGTCATGAATTTTCTTAATTTTTATGCATCTGAAGATATATTTATTTTATATCTCTTTCTTGAAGACTATTTTGCTGGGTATAGAATTTCAGTTTAGTGTCCTTTTCTTTTACCACTTCAACATTATCTTCCGGCTTCTGTTGTTGCTCTTGAAGCAGCTTTCATTCCAAGTGTTTATTTCTTTAATGAAATCTGACTTCTGGCTTCCTAAAATATTTTCTGTTTTGGGGGGAATTTTAGTGGTTTTGCTGTACAGTGCCTGTATAATTTCATTTTTACTTCTTTTACTTGGCTTCATGGAACTCTCCAAATTTGTGGGTGGGTTTGTCTTTCATTAGTTTTCTGAAGTTCTTAGCCATTATATCTTCAAATATTACCATGTTTTGCCATGTATAATGTGTACTTTTTCGCCTAGATTCTTGAGGGAAAATAAAGATGTGCATTATACCTAGGTAGTACCTGAAATACCTTGTATCTGTTCTTGTGTTTTATGATTATTTAGTACATAAAATTTCTTGTACCATAATATGTTCAAAAATAAATGCTAAAATTCCTTTACAATACAAAAAAAGTATCAAAATATAAATAAATAAATATATGAATTAAAAAATTAAAAAGAAAGATTTTTTTCCTGAAAGTTTGGGCCAAAAACATGGGTGCTCATTATACACAGGAATGCATGATACATGGCAAAATATGGTATTTCTGTCACTTTTGCTTTCTCCTCTATTTCTGCAGTTTTATTGCATGGTAACTTCTCATTGTCTTATCTGTATGCCTTTTACTTTCTCCTGCTTTTCATTGTTTTTTCTCTCACTGGAAATTTCAGATATTTTATAGTTTACTTTTCAGCTGAGTCAGATGGCTCTTAAAACCATTAAGTTCTTAATTTCAATTAAATTAAGTCTGTGTCTAAGAAGTCAGAAGTCTGAACCCTCTGGGTCTGTTTCTGTTATCTCTTTCTGCTGCTGGGTTTGGTTCACGTGGTCTTATTTCCGTACATGTCTGCTAATTTATCCGACATGTGTTTGCAGAATTGTTTATAGAAATACTTTGAATCTTCTGAGGATTACAGTTGCTTCATCCAGGGTCCTGAAGCATTAACAATCCCAAACCACTTCAGTTTGATTTCAGAGACTGAGGTTATTTGAACCTGAACTGCTGCTTCTGAAAGGGCCGCCTGCCTCTGGTTTATCCTCTGGAGTTCAGGGGTTCAGGGTACCGACTCAGAGCAGGAGGGTTTCAGAACATCCCCCCTTTGTGGGTGCTGAATTCCCGTTCCAGCACCCAGGCCCTCCGAGCTCTCAACACAAATGCTCAGGAGCGTTTGAGCCGCCTCTTCCCGCGTCAGCAAACCACCTCCCCGGGAAGTAACCTCCAACTACCTTCTGATACTTGCCTGTAATTCTTCACAATTCTGTTTGCTTTCCTGTGCCTTCAAGCATATGCTTTTAATATTTTTTCCAGATATTTTAGTTGCTTTTAGTAGAGAGGCTTGTCTGAATTACCTAGGTGTCTGTTAAGTCCTTAATATTATATTTTTACATTAAGATGACAGTGAAGTTGGATATGTACAATTTTTCTTTTATAAAGCATTAGAACTGACCTAGTTGAGATCTTTGGAAAGAAACCTTAAGTTTTTTTTTCAGATTCTTTCATACCTTTGGGCCTTGATACTTTCTGTATAATGTATTCAAGATGTTGGAGAGGAAATAGGGTTTTAACACCAAGATTGAGAAATACTGACTACCTGTTACATGATAGTCATTATTCATTATTTAAAAACCCATATTTCACTTCCAATGTAATTGCACAGACTATACCTGTCAACAGTAAAACAAAACATTTATTTGGCTCTTTACTCCTTTTCATAGTATTTTCAAAAGGAAAGACAGTTAAAATGTTACATTATATAAATCTGTATTTTCTTTTCAGAATGTTTCAGAAGGTGTGTTTTGTTTTGTTTCTTTTTAGTTTGTTGTTTTAATATTTTATTCACATGATTTCATAGATTAACTATTTGCTTAGTACATCTTGTATATTCCGTGAATAATCTATGTTGTATTAGGTATGAGTAGAGTCAGAGGTGACTAACAGGGAGGGGGTAGAAAGTGAGGCCACTTATAAGAATTTATTTTTCAGCTCTGACTGGTGTGGTTCAGTGGATTAAGCATGAGCTGCAAACCAAAGGGTTGCCAGTTCAATTCCCAGTCAGGGCACATGCCTGGGTTGCAGGCCAGATCCCCAGTGGGGGTCACATAAGAGGCAGCCACACATTGATGTTTCTCTCCCTTTCTTTCTCCCTCCCTTCCCCTCTCTCTAAAAATAAATAAATAAAATCAGGGAAGCCTTCACTGATAAAATTTGAAGGAGTTCACAGAGTTAGCCCTGTGCATATCTGGGAGAAGAGTCATTTTCAGGCAGAGAGAATAGGTGTTTGCTTTGCATATTCATGGAACGGCAAGAAAGACATGTAACTAACTGGTATAAAGGAGAAGAGGAATAGACAGTGATGAGATAGGAGCAAGGGAAGCAAGGAAGACCACTTAGATAGAGCCTTGAGGTTTGTTATAAGGACTTAGGCTTCTACTCTGAACAAAACAGGGACCTTAACATGATCTGAGGAGATCGTGTTTTAAAAACATCCCTCTGGCTACTGTGTTGAGAATAGATTGTAGTACGGCAAGGATAGGGGCAGTTAGGGGACCACTGCAATAATGCCAATGAAAGATGGTGGTGGCTCAGACCAGGCTGGTGGCAGTGGGAGTGGTGACAGGTGGTCAGATTCTAGTACATGTTGAAGGTAGAGCCAGCAGAATCTTTAGTGACAAATTGGATATGGGATGTGAAAGAAATAAAGGTCAGGGATGACTCTAAAATTTTTTAACTTGGCAACTGAAAGAATCAAGTCATCTTAAAAGAGATAGGGAAGACTTCCGGTGGAACAAGTTTATAAGGTGGAGGTGGTAGATGATCAGGAGTTCATTCAGAAGCATTTTAATTTTGTCTAAGATACACCCAGGTGGAGACATCATGTAAGCAGTTGAATGTAAGAACCTGGAGTTCAGAGGAGCAGTCTAAATCGAAATGTAACTTTGAGACTTGTTAGCATTTAGGTGGTATTTAAAGCCACAGAACTGGATGAGAACATCAGGGTATTAACTCTTTCAGGGTAAGATGCAGGGTAAGATGCATGTTGTTTGTATTCTTCAAGTTTATCATTTACTTTTAACTTTGTTTCAGAATTCCGTTTTAAAACTTTTATTTAATAAAATAGCTGCTTTTTTCTCTGTGCCTTTGGAATCATTGGAAAGGCCTTCTCATCTATAAGTTTGGTTGTTTTTTTTTTTTTTTACTTTTACTTTCTTCAAATTTATTTTAATATAACAAGGAAGAATCTAACTTAATTTTTTCCAAAGAGCCTGTCATTCTTGTATGAAAGATTTACAATCCATCCTTATGGCATCTTTTGTTTTACATATAGTAAGTAGTCATTTATAATTCTGTTTATTGGGTTTCTATCCCACTCTTTTGCCTATTTGTCTATCCTAAAGATAGTAGTTATTATTTAAATAACTGATAATTTATAATTTTTTTATATGTAGTAGTGCTAATCTCCTTGTTATTCTTTTTTTTTAAATGTTGTTGGCTGTCCCTTACCAAGAAATCAATCTTTCAGTAATTTTTATCTAATTCCATGGAAATACGATCTTTTAAAAAATGTTTAAATTACTGGTGCCTTCACATCTTTTTCATATCAAATCTTCTCATTCTAGAATGGTTTGTCTCTCCATATGCAAATCTTCCTATAGATCCCTCAACAAAGTTTTAAGTTTTCTTCACATGTGTGTTATACATTTGTTATTAAAGATATCCCTAGATACGACCTGTACATTTTTGTTATATGGACTATTTTTATTTTCTTATATTAATAAGCCTGTATTACTTACTAAGTTGAAACTAACTTTTTAAATTTTGTTAATTTACCAATGTCAGTACTTGATTTTGGGATAGTTACTTGACTTGAAATCTTTGCCTAAAAGTCCAAGTCTGTTGACTTGGAGTAAGACACGCACCTATTTTGGGTCCGGAAAACAGCAAGTGCACTGACTGAGGGCCGTGCAGGCTGGGGGCGCTGGCAGCAGGGCTTATTTATGGAGCTGATAAAACTCCTGACATTCAATGAAAAGTCAAGATTTCCTCATTATCCATCTGGAAACTCACATTTGGTAATATTTCTGTCTCTAACCTTTCCTTTTCCTAAAGTTTGCACCCCATGTCAGTGGTTTTATCTTAAAGTACAATAAAAGAAAAGATACTGCTATGACTATAGCACACATATTCTGATTGAATATAGAGTTCCAACGTAAGTTCAGATTTCCCCTAAAATTACTTGAGGAGAAGGAAGTATCATTTTAAAAATAGGAAAACTTTATTCTAATTATGAATTAGAAAAATGTTTATATAAACGTTTATATATCTTCCTTTTTTCATTCATCAACAAAACTTAATCATTACCGATAACAACAGTAGTCGTGCTTGCAGCCCTAAATATATGTTATTTGAACCCTAGTTTTATACACGAGACTGTGTTCAGTTACTCATCTGTCAGTGCAGATGTTCTTATAAGTTAAAAGGTTGTTTGCATTGTCTTTTTTACGTGTTCAGTGAGCATGGATACGAGGAAGACGAGACTGAGAGGAAGACATGGTGTCTGCTGTTTCCCACAGACAGGGGTTAGAAAGCCATGGTTGATTTATTGCTCAGAGTGCTGTATTAATTTAAAAGATTGTGACAATTCTTATCACTACATGGGAAAATCTGTTCTCTCTGTAATATTTGGAAATAACCGATATTATCTGTATAGACAATAATACCACAGTAACCACAATAGTGCCTCATGAATGCATTATAAAATGTATTAGTTTGGTTAATTCAATAGTAGCTTAATGTTACATATTTCTTAAATAGTAAAATTTATTTTCCAGTGTCATTTGCAGCTATGAATTCCATGAGTCACAGGGCTGTTAAAAAGAATCCAGATTTATGATTAGTACAGTAATTGTATCAATCATTTGTAGCCCAGAAGTGTTTATTGAAATACATATATTAATATTTGATTTCACTTTAGGACTTTGCCAACTAATTTTAATTTAGCATAGTTTCCCAAAGTACCTTCTCATGCACGTATTGACATGAGTGCTAGCAAAAGAAAAATCTTTGCCATCATTTTGTACCAAACCTCAATTAGATCTTATTCCATTCATCAATGTCTCCCTGTCATGAACCCTACTTTGCAGCCTGTGACTCACGTTTGCCAAATACTGCATTCTGCTTGTTACACGAACATACAGTTCTGTAAATCTCTTAAGTTTGCAGTCTTAAGCTTTTGATAAATTAGTCCTCTGGGTAGAAATCATTCAGGACACATGATATGAGACATCAAAAGATGACCCCTGAAGGCCTGTCCATTTTTTTAAGAGCGAGATTTTTAAATCATTAGTGATAAATTATCCAGTCTCTTTATTTAAAAGAACCATCTGTGGAGTATTTCAAACAGTTAAAAATAAGTATAGACCCAGGCTACCTAAGAAACCACGTGAAATTGCCAGTTAGTAATCATATTTTAAAGGTTTATTTAAAAGTGAGAGAGACAGAATAGAATGATATTTCTTTATTCAGTTCAGAGTTAAGATTGCTAAACTACATGATTTCTAGAATTTTGGAATGTCGTGGTTAAAGTAGGTGAGGGTTTACAGCATTATACTTGGGCCTTTCATTTTTTGCTACTAGGTAACACTGATGTGTGAGTTATTTTTAATTTATTTTTTTCTTTTTAACAAGCATATGGTTTAACATTTTTTGGATGTGACATTAATAATTGGATTTAAGTTCATTTCTTTTAATAATTAAAAGAATTATTTTAAAATAAGTTTTTTTAATGATTAAAAGGACATTTCTTAAAACTTCCTTTAGGAAAATAGACATAAAACCATTTTGGTTTTATGTCTATTTTCTAATGAAAAACATGCTGCATGACTTATAACAACCTTCTAGTTTTTGCCTAATATTTCTTAGACGGCTATTTCCTGACTCATCTATATGTAGATGTTATCAACTTCTCATTCAGAGATGAAGATTTTGCTCATTTACACCATTGCTTTATTTCTTCTTCCTGATTTGCTAATGTGTCAGGACATCACATAACATGCATCTTCACAGGGTTCCGTAAGAAGTGGCACATATTATGTGTAGTGGAATGTTACGTATATCCTCACATTACTCTATATTAAACATGTCATCCCAAAGCTTAAGAAAAATTCCTATATTAAATAAAAAATGAATGTTATTTTTAAAAATATTTTAAAAGGAAGGATATACTAACATTTCTTAAAACTACACTTAGAAAGATAGACGTAAAACAACTTTTTTTCTACTGGAATCATTTCAGAATCCCTACCTTAAATCTGTGGGGTAGACTTCTTGGAGAAAGGAGGTGTTTGAAAGATAGAAATAATCAAGTAGAGTAGATTGTGCTCACAGGCCGACTTAAATAACTTAAAGAACAACACAGCCAGTAAATACATTTTAGATGTTTCTCTTGAGGTGCAAGCAGTCAGTTTATCTAATATCTGTTCACATACTTCTTCATGAGACTCCTGTGTTTCATTAACAAAGTCAGAATATCCAGTGTATTATTTTTATTACATTGCCATTAGTTGATCATATTCCTTAAAAATCCCAGAAATTTTAGGGGAAGAGATGGCAAATGTCACAAACATTGTTTACTTCATTAACTACTTAACCATTATCAAATTTTTATTCATAATTTGTTTTAACCACTTAGCAAATTTAATGTAGTGGGCCAGGCAAATTAATTCTAATTTCATTTTGATTTCCACTGTTTTTATTTTAAGCTTAGATTAATATTTATAATATTATATAGTACATTTTATTCCATACAAAGTACACAAGTGTCAATGTAGTTACATTGTAATCCAAGGAAAATTGTGTTAGAATTTGGACTGTTACTGATGAAAATTGTATTTTTTCTCCCATCTAATCCACAACTTTCATGCTTGCATTTAGAGTTCATTTTAAAAGTGGTTTTAATACTTGAAAGTCTTTTGAAAGGCTTTAAAACTTGGCAGTCTCGACAAAATGTTTTTGTCTCACTTCCTTTTTAAGTCTCTCTACGGACTTACAGTAAACAAAACTTTTTGAAGCGGGAATCTCTAGCCATAATGCAGGAACAGATGAATAGAACACTGACCACTTTATTCTGAAATGCACATTTTCAGTTGTATATAAGATGCCTTAAAGCATCATATAAATATTTTAAGATGTTTCCTAAACTATTAATGGATAAGTATCACAAAGACTAAGACTGGGTTCATTAAACAACTGATTGTAGGCTTTCGCGGAGGCTCTTCTGTGTCTCCCTGCAGCCCCGGCTCCGATGGCTTCTAAAATCCTGGTTTGAATTGTAGCACGTAACCATTGTAAAAGTTATGTTATTTGATGACATAACTTGAGCTGCCTACCTTTTTTCCTAAACTAGGAGTTTATTAAGTTTCTAGCATCATATGTGCATGTTTGCTAAATTGTCATTTTTAAGAGAACAGCTTTGTGACTTAAAAAGGCAATCGGGTACATAAAACTCTTACTTCATTACTATGTGCCTTCAACTATGTGAGGTATTTATAAGCCTAAAAAAATCATCTTCAATTTCAGGATAACTGTATGAGACCTTTATAAGTAAAGTAATGCCAAAGTTATTTTTCATTGAACAGTTTCTCTCCAGGTACATCCCAAACTGTTCTTTGAATTTGTATATATTCTGGTTGAAATAAAAATAGTAATAAAATAATATGCTGATTCTGGCCCTGGCAGGTGTGGCTCAGTTGGTTGGAGCATCGTCCTATAAACCTAAACATCACTCTTTTGATTCCAGGTCAGGGGACGGAACCTGGATTAAGGGTTTGGGGCATGTACAGAAGGCAACCAATCGATGTTTCTCTCACATTGATGTCTCTGTCTGTCTGTCTCTCTCTCTCACCTTCTTCTTCTCTCTTTAAATTAATAAACACATCCTTGGGTGAGGATTTAAAAAATTCAGTTTATATATATTTTTTAGCTTTTTTAAATTTATTTATTTTTAGAGAGAGGGGAAGGGAGGGAGAAAGAGAGGGAGAGAAACAGCAATGTATGGTTGCCTCTCACATGGCCCTCACTGGGGACCCGGCCTGCAACCCAGGCATGCGCCCCAACTGGGAATCGAGCCAGAACCGCCTGGTTCCCAGCCCCCGCTCAATCCACTGAGCCACACCAGCCAGGCCAGTTTATATATATATTTTTAAAGTAATGCCTGTACATAACTTAGAAAGCTAACAAGTATGGTAATGTTTATGCAAGTATTCCTTGACCCATTGTTACTCATTCCCAATTCTCAGCCTCCTTTTAGCTGTTTCTTCTGATTTTTTTTCTCTTAATTCCTGAATTTCAAATTTATACTGCTAATTCGTGTTTGTTTGTGCTTTTCTAGTTTTAGCTATCTGCTTATTTTTTTCCTTTGGAAGATAAGGATTTAATTCCTTAAAATTATATGTACATATCCTCTCTTCCCCTGTCTTGCCCAAACAGTTTTTCACTTTATTTAAATAAATCTCTAGAGTATATTCAAGTAAATATTGTTCCTTGTTAAGTTAAGAAGTATTAAATTCCCTTTCCTATATAGCTTTAAGTTTTCTGTATGTAGTGTTTACATTTTTTTTCTTATTCTCTCTTATTATACAGAAAGATATCCTCCAATTGGTTCTGGAGAACTGGTACATAGGAAGTAAAACTTTCTGGAGACAGTGCATGTGTGACAGTACCCTTTATTTTCTGATCATTTGTCCAGGTATAGAATTCTAGGTTGGAAATAATTTTTCTAAGTACTGAGAAGATACTGCTTTATTAACTTCTAGATTTGAGTGTAGCTGTTTTATTCTTCATATAAGAATGAATATGCATGTGATTATTTCTCCCAGGAAGATTTTGGGATCTTTTCTCTTATCCTTGGTGTTCTGAAATGTAACAATGATATGCCTTGATATTGGCCTTTTTATAATTTATTAGACTGAACAGCCTGTGGGCTTTTCTCTCTGGAAGCCTGTATCTTTTCACTGTGGAAATGTTCATATATGTATGTGTGTACATATACATACATACATTCATACACATGCATACATACATATTCTTCTATACGTACTCTTCTTCCATTCTACCTGTTCTTTGGAACACTTATTAATATCCTATAATTCTGTGTTCTGTCTTCTGGTATCTCTCGTTTGTTCTTTCTGGCAGATGTCTTCAATTTTATCTGACAACGTTTTTTTCCCCTTATACTTGATTTCTTTCTCTACTTTTTTTTTTTTTTTTGCTTTAGAATAACCAAATAGTTATTAGGGAGAGTTTCTCTCTGTCTTTTTTTTTTTTAATTAAGTAATTTTCTTAAATTTATTGTTGTTCAGTTACTGTTATCCTGCCTTTTTCACTTTGCTCATCCCAGCCCAGTTCTCCACCCCCCATTGTCTGTGCCCAGGATTCCCTCTTCCTGTTCCTTTGCTTGCCCCTTTCCTTTCTATCCCCGTTATCCCCCTCCCCCCTCCCCTCTGGTCATTGCCAGTTGTTCTTTATTTCCAAGTCTCTGGTTCTCTTTTGCTTATTTGTTTGTTTTGTTGATCAGGTTCCACTTACAAGTGAGATCACATGGTATTCGTCTTTCACTGCCAGGCTTATTTCACTTAGCATAATGCTCTCCAGTTCCATCCATGCTG
>PVJI01023163.1:0-24007 GCA_004026765.1 Micronycteris hirsuta
TGAAAAAGCTTATTTGGAGGGGAGGTTAAGAGAAGAGATATGAGGTCCAAGGTCAGAGGAACTCAGATAAGAAGGAAAAGGAAAATATAATTTAAAATAAGTTATTTTGTCATTCTCTTTTGGTGGTGGGGTTGTGTAATCTCATCGCAGGCACTTGTCTGACATAGGACCACGTGGCTTATGGCGTCAATAGGGTAAATGAACACATGCTCTCATTTCCACTGTGGTATTTGCCAGAAGTGAAGGCTAATAATTGTCACTGGTTTCTTCAAAACCCTAATCACTGAAGAGTTTCACAGAGCTTCCATCTTCCCCTAGACCTGTATGTGGAGTCACCCTGAAGTTTCTTTCTCAATCCACTCCATTGCAGGTCTCTCTCCATGTTGAAGAGAGAAGGGGGGTGAGGCTATGCAGGAATGTTCCCGGTCAATTAGGAGACAGGACTGGAGAAGCTACTGAGAGAAAAAAATCCTACCAGTGACTGACAGATCCTGATGTAATAGAATGGTAATAAAACCAGCTCTTAGGGTACCAATGCTTTGTAAGTATAGATATTGATCTTCTCACTACAGGTCAGCAGAGTTCTGCCCAAAGTAGATAATAATAAAATAACTAACATTTTAAATGCTCATTATATGCCAGGGTTCCTAGTGATATGCTTATAGGAATTTATTTGATTCTCACAAAAACTTATAGATGAAGAAAAAGGCAACGAATTGTTATATATTTGCCTAAGTTTAGAAATCTACAAAGGGTAGAGCCTGGATACAACCTAGGCAGTTTATTTTTAGAGTCCTTGTTATTGACAAGTAGTAATAAATATTAATTGACTAAAGATGATTCTGGAGAGACTTCCCACAGGCAAAGCTGCACACTAGTAAGTTTCATGAAAAATTTATATAATGTATACTTGAAAGTTTCAAGTATTAACATTTTCCTTGTAATTAATGCAAACAATTATTACAAGTGATACATCTTTGCAAAGTTCTAAAACCAAAGTTTTTCTTTTGGCATTCTATTTAAACAGCAAAACGTACTTAAACAAAGAGTTTATAGAATCCTTTCATCTATCATGATTTACTATCAGTCAATAATTAGAAAGTCCTGCAACTCTGTCTCCCCAAAGAGATCCTGAGTCCAGTCACTCCTCATTGCTAAACCCTAGTCCAAGCCTCACCATCTCTTGTCGGGACTATGGTTAACAGCCTTCTTCCCAGCTTCTCCACTTCCATTTTTATTTCCCTATTTTTCATTCTTTAAGTAATAACAAGAGTCATTTTATTAAAGCATAAATCAGATCATGCTCAAAATTCCCCAAGGGTTTCTGAAAGCAATTCACATGAAATGGAAACACCATACACCGTGATCTGCAAGGGCCCGCTGACCTGTCTCCTGCCCACTCTCAGTCCTCACAACCCATGCCATTCCACCCTTCGGTCTCTCTGCTCCGGCCTCAGTGGCTTGTCTTCGTCCCTTGACTATGCTTAGCTCATTTGTCTTGGACTTTGCACGGGGAATTACTGTTGACTGCAAAGCTCTATCTTCAGAGCATTTCATGGCTATCTCCTTTCCATTATCAGCTCAAATTAAAGACAGTGTTTATCTTAACCCCTTCTTGAATTATTTTCCTGACAGGATTTATCACTTTTTGAAAACATCTTCTGTCTTGCCTGTCTATCTTCCATACTACATTCATTAGGAAGGGATTTTAATTTACTACTGTACTGTCCATTCTTAAAGCAATGCATATTATATTGGTGTTCAATACATAATTGCTGAATGAGTTAGTAATGAATGAATGAATAACTAATACAGGCCAGTAATGGAGTTATCAGCTAGGATTTAGGAATAAATAAGAAGACATAGTATCTGACCTCAAATCTCAGAATCTACTTATCTTCTCCCCAAGGGAGTAAAGTGTGAGCTGAACCATGAAGCACAGGCAGAAGTCAGCCAGGAGGAGAGTGTGGAAAAAAGTTTTCTGCAAAGATGGGCTAAGAGACACCAAAGCCCAGACTGAAGGGGGAGCTGAGCCTGTTGGAGGCGCTGAAAGAGAAGCAGTGGCTTGGCTGTTCTGGGGAGGGAGGTGAGGCTGGAGGGGAGCCCACCGGCCACACAATTCTCGTTAAGAGTATGGACTTTATCAGGAGGGAATGGAGAACTCCAGACAGGTTTTAAATAGAAAAGTGATAAAGATTGGAACCTGAATCCAGCCAGGTACAACTAAGGTACATTTTAATAAAAATTAAAAATGTAATCTTATGGGGCAATGCTATGAATCAGGGTAAGACAAGTTAGTGGTGAACGGCACGTTCCTATGAACCTGCAAAACGGTGCATTCCTGACTCACAGCGTCATCGCTCCCCTGACTGGAGAGCTTGACTCAGGGCTAGCCAGGGAGTTGAGTCCGATGGTGACCAGTCCTTACACACGCAGGATGGGGAAAGATTAGGCTTACAGCCGTATGTGAAACACAGCTTATTCTTGTATTATCATTTATTAATTATTGTATTATTTTCCATACAAACAACTGTGAACCTTTTGCCCGTGTATATATATATATTTTACCTTCTTTTCATAAAGCTCAGAAGTACTTTTGTGAGTTACTAAGACCATTTCAGTTATGAGTCAGTCCTGATTGTTACATTCTGCCTCTATTGAAAGGGCTCAGTATTATGTTCCCCTTTATTAGGGGGGTGTCATTCAGACTTCTAATTGTATTTCGGGAGAGCACACTGGCACGGTCCTGCCAGTCCACTCACTCCTGCTAGCCAGGGTACGCAGGAGTGATCCTTTATTCCTGGATATTTTTACTGTTTAGTTTTTAAAACATTGTCTTTGCATAAACAAGTATTTTTCTGAAATGAACATTATAGAATACAAATGTATAATGTTTGCTCATTCACATTTTTCCTGATTCTTTTGTAGATACTTATGGAATCTTACCATGTAGAAGGTGTTGTGGTCACAGGCACATCAAGCAGGGAGATCATTATTATTTCAAAATAAAATCAGAACTAAACCTTGAGAATCTGTAAACAACTGATCCAGGTAACTCACACTTTTGGGAGTGTTTATGATCACTTTTGCCCACGTTCACCAGTATATTAATTAAGTAATTCGCTTCTTCATGTTTAGTTTTGTAGACCAAAGGCACTGAGACATAATGTGTGTGTGTGTTAGGGAGAGAGTCACCGGTAAGCTCGTCATTGCCGCCAGCATCGGGTCCCAGGCTTGTCCGCCACCTCGGCACTCTGCCCAGTGCCTGTACGCAGTAGGGACTGACTAAACGTTTCCTGAAGAGAATAGAAGGGGGGACAATCTGGCATTTGGCTGTTCGACTTTACTATTTGTAATTTCTTTATTTAACTGTTGATGAAATGTACTGTTGCAAACGTGTTCCATGTTAAAGATAATCACATACAAGTCCGCAATGTGCAATACACACCAAATCAACTTTTGTGTGTTTGTTCCTTTGCAGCTATGTCCTATTCAGTTTGTGTTTATCTCCCCTGCACCTGTGATACCCCAGTGACCAGCTTTTGTAAAACAGCAATGTTCTGTTTGTATGTGAATAATTTATTCACATTCTGTTCCGCCTACCAATTTTAGGGACATAGAAATTTGGCATAATCTCAGGCATATTGTAATTAATATTAAAGTAATGTAAAACTAGGGTGGAAGTCTTTTTTGCATTAATAAAAGTCCTTACTAATGCAAACTATTTTCACATTAATACAATTAGCAATGCGGAAATGCAAATCTGGGTCTCCTATGATTCAAGAACTTGAATTCACTACACTGCAGGTACCATTTCTGATAAAACTGTAAAACTTTTGTTAAATATACTGACCTAGCAGATTTGTGAACTTTAAGTAATCATTCTATATCTGGCTTAGCAGCTGTGAAAATTAATTAAATCACACTTGAAAATATAGAAAATGTCTATAGTTTTTTCTTCTTTCACTTCCCTAAATAATTGAAAAAGAAATAACCAACTTGAAGCTATATTTACAAAGACAATATCATAGGATTATTAAAAAGAGAGTAACCAAAATAACTTAATATTAAGATTTGTTATCGCATTTCATAAAGGACTTTAGGTACATAATGAAAGGTGGATTCTGGCCCAACCCTTAGGGTACAGGTATAAAAGAATTTATTTAGTATAAATAGCACATAAACAGAAATGTAGTTGGTGTTTACATTAATCAATCTATTCTCTTAAAAAATCTTCATTTTGAATTTGCACAGATAACTCTACCTTAGATGCTCTTTCTAACTCGAGAGCAAACTTGCACCCTTAATAATTCTGTGGTATTTTTTCACATACACCTGCCTTTACACGTGGAGCAGTGGACTACCATGACAAGTATTTACAATTAAGATAGTATAAAGCTGGGTTGTTAGTTTAATATTTTTGTTGGTTCATAATCCGGTCTTGTCTGAATATTTAACTAGTTTGAGTCTGGATGCAATTTATGCCACATGGCTATCCTACTCTCCTTACCGTTATGTCTAACCCCCATCATTTTCCTCATTTCCTGAAGGCTCTGCTTCTTGTTCCAGTCTTCCTCTCTGCCCAAACCCTGCCTTTGACATAGGGCATGTGGCCAAATGTCTACAACCAACAGGGACTGTCAAAGAGATAGTAAGACCAACCCCCAATGGACTTATGGCTTAGAACTGGCAGAAGACCAACTCAGTGCAACACGGTGACCCGTTTCACCTTTTGGGAACCCAAGCTTCATGATACACTCATTGCAATACACTAGGATACTAAAGGACACAGCCCCCGGAGCAATGATCAGAAACTGAAAGCTTGTATAAGGACAGAGATTGGCTGACAGGGCTCTTTCTAGAAGACTCCAGCCCTGCATCACCATCACCTGGGTGACTTCAGTGACTGTGGGATGGCTCCCTGGACGTGGCGGTTCTACTGACCATTTCTAGACCAACCTTTCCATCACATTCTTCACTCCGGGGCCCCTCCCACTGTAATGGCAGATAAGAACCCCCATCTTTGTGGATTCTGCCCCCATGGACTCATGCTCTGCTCCTTTAAGTGGATTCCATTGTTCTCTGACTCTCCTATTACACCACGCTCCTCTTAGTCATGCTTTTCCACATTTCTACTGTTAATACCTTTAGTCACTTTCTACAGAAGAGCTAATTTACAGAAAACATCGCATCCACCATACAGGAACTTTCTCGACTGATCAGCCTTAATTATCTCCCCGCCTTTTCCCTTCACTCATAAATGATCAGAAGGGATCTTGCTCCTTTTGTCTGAGACTAACCTGCTACTTCTGCATGGGGTCCCATCCCCTCCTGCCTGTTCAAGAACCTTGTCTTCTTGACAAGCCCTCTCCCTCTGCTGTCAACCACTGGCTCTGCTCCACTAGACCCTTTTTCTCAGCTGGTAACAATGGGTCTTGCATCTAAGAAGGAGTTCTTATTTCCTTTGTACTTGAAACACCTTAAATAATGTTTTTATGCTAACTTTTTCTATTTCTTCCTTTCCCTTGCATTCTGCAAGTCAGTGAAATCTTGATTTTCTGTATCATTCATTTAGACAGTCAACAGGTATTGACTGACAGCTGACTGTGCATGGGGTACTGTTCCAGGTGCTGGAATATAGCAGTTACGAGACACACATTCTCAGTCATCTAGAATATTATGAGAAATCTCTTTCAGAGATCACAGAAGCCATTTATATTTTCTTCAAGACATACCAAACTCTCTAGTATCCTTTTTTATATAATTATAAGTTGCCTAATAAATCTTAGAAAGGAATATAAGTATTCGTCTTATCTTCTGAAAAAATAAATTAAACAGCCCTGGCTGATGTAGCTGAGTGGATTGAGCACGGTCCTAAGAACAAAAGGGTTCCTGGTTCGATTCCCAGTCAGGGTACATGCCTGGGTTGCAGGCTAGGTCCTCAGTTCAGGGTGTGTGAGAGGCAACCACACACTGGTGTTTCTCTCCCTCTCTTTCTCCCTCCCTTCCCCTCTCTCTAAAAATAAATAAATAAATTAAATCTTTAAAAAAGAGAGAGGAAAAAATAATTTAAATACTTCCAGGTAAGAGGGACAAACAATCAAGTTGAGTAGCTTTATCCCATATAACTTGTGATTACACTTTCTTAAACAGCACAACCAACTCTGATCTTTAAGAAGATATATTAGAACCCAGAAATCAAAATAAAGACAATAATAAAGAAGACAGCATGGTAATAGTTCATTCTGCTCACTGTGAACATGGTTTGGATCTATTTTTCCAAGGTGCCATGACCAAACTAGTACTTATATGAAATTTAAGAATTTGAAATGACCCCCCTGTTGAACCCTGTGATGTATCTGTTCTAACTGCCACCGTTTCTGACTGGCAACCGATCCACAACCATCATGTACCCTCAGGGCTGTCGTGCCCTCATATCGGAGACTCAACAGTTTACATGAAAGCTGCTTGTGCATTTGGAAGGGCAGTGACCTTGTGGAACTGCGACAGCTCTGGCTTCAAACATTTCTGGCTTATGTTGTAGTTTAGATTTGCCATTTGTTTACTCAGTTTCCATGTTTATATGTGAAAATGATAGAGAAGGATGGAATGTCAGGTCAATTGCCACCCATCTGCACAAATACAGGGCAGTGTCCTCTTCACCATCTAAGTTGACAACTATAATTCTGATTCCTAAAACTTTCCAGGTTATATATTCCCACACAAGATTATTTTGTTTTCATTGCCGTCTTCCTGTTTGCCATTCTTCCAGGCGTTGCCACAGCTGCAATGAGACAGGCGACCTGAAGAATGCTGGTGGCCACCTCGTAACCAACTAGAGAGTCATGATGTATCTGTAAACCCGGATGTGTAGATGCACATTATAAATTGTAGGGAACTGAGAGTTAGCTTCATATAAAATTTATCATCTATTTGCCAAGGACTGACGGGGCAGGAGGCATGATCTAGTGCGTGGAAGACTAATTGGGAGTCAAGAGACCCTGATTCCATTCTGAGTTCCATTATAGCTGTGCTCCGTGACTCAGAGCAATTCGCCACCTGACCGTATTTCAATTGTCCTCCCTGTAAATTGGATAGACTACTTATCACCTACAACCCCCCACAGTATTTGAGGATCTCAATGAGTGATTGCCTGTAGAGTGATTTGCACTCCTGAGGAAAAAGAAGTCCACACTTCAAGTTAAAAATACTTTAAACAAAATAAACAACTCCAGTACTATCATATCATCATCCTGCAAAACAACAAAGTGTGAATTTTAGAAACAGAGGGGCTTTTGTTCAAGGAAATAAGTAATTAAAGGCACAGATGGGACGATGAAGTTTATTTTCCACTCTAACTATCAGAATGGTTGTCGCAAGGATCGGGAATTTCAGAGCACCAAGGCCAGTGGCATCCCTGTGAAACTTTAAAATGTCCAAGACCTGTGAAGAATGCCACTGATAACAGAAATGTCGTTTCCGAGCTGAGAATATCCCAAATATCCAGATACAAAAAATATTTGGCGGACATCTGCTGTGCATATGACCAGACGGCAAAAATCTATCATTTCCTGTTTAGGGGCGCCATCCTCTCCCTTCAATGACAAACTGAGGTTAAAGCCATTTAAGCATCACAGTCCCTCAGACTAGCAAACGCAAAGGAAGCCACTGCAACCTGGTGTTCAGGAAACAGAGTCACACTAAGAAGGTTCTCTGAAGTGGGAGATGGGGAAACCTTCCTAATGCCAATCAACGCGAGAAAAGTCACAGGGGCAAAAGAAATGAAGGTCTTGTTCTGGGAGTACAGTGTAAACAAATTTGGCTTAGTTTCTCACAGAATAGGCAGGGTAAGCAGGGCTAACACAGTCAGAAGATTAGATAGCAGAAATCACCAGGAACTTTTTAGGTTAATCTGTGGTGATATTTTTTCATATTCCGTTTGTAAGTGTGTATGTTACTTGATCAGTTCAAAGTGCTCGCACTCTAGATATGGAGAGTGCATGAAATCAAGGGTTGCTGCACTTTCACTCAGATATTGGTTTGGCCAAAAAGTTCATTTGTTTTTTTACCATAAGATGTCTCTAATAGTGCTTAGTTGTCTTTAACTTGATTCAAAACAGTTTTGTTGGACTGCATTGTGACAGCTGTCAAATCAGCGTGCATTTAAAAACAACTTATCAAAATTGGTGAATTTTTGTGTAGCCATTTTAATGCTGAGGATGAAGAAAATATGCAACATTGTCAGCATATTATGCTTTATTATATCAAGAAAGGTAAAGACAGCCTGACTGGTGCAGCTCAGTGGATTGAGCACGGGCTGTGAACCAAAGGGTTGTCAGTTCGATTCCCAGTCAGGGCACATGCTGGGTTGCAGGCCAGGTTCCCAGTGGGGGTCATGTGAGAGGGAACCATACATTGCTGTTTCTCTCCCTCTCTTTCTCTTTCCCTTCCCCTCTCTTTGAAAATAAATAAATAAAATCTTAAAAAAAAAAAGAAAGGTAAAGACAAAACTAAAACACACAAAAAAAGGTTGTGCAGGGTATGGAGAAGGTGCTGTGACTGATTGAACGTGTCAAAAGGAGTTTGTGAAGTTTCGTGTTGGAGATTTCTCGCTGGATGATGCTCAATGGTTGGGTAGACCAGTTGAAGCTTATAGCAATCAAATCAAGACATTACTTGAGAACAATCAATGTTATAATCCATGGGAGATGGCCAACACACTCAAAATATCCAAATCAATAAAGTTACTGGTGAAAATGAAAAACGTGTCTTTTATTTGGTGGAAAAAAACACATGGACATTTTGGCCAACCCAGTACATCACTTACTGCCTTGGGTGTCTTCAGGCTCTCCATCCAAACAAAGCCCATGGGGAAGCCAGTACGGTCTTAACTGCATCAGCTTGCCTTACCAAGTCAGCATTCTAATAACACCATTCACTTTATAATGCTTTTAACACCTTGCCCCATCACCATGTTCGGTTGGAAAGCAAGAATTAACATACTGTAAATTAATTAATCCATTTAACACATATTATTCACATTTATCATGTATTTAAAAATTAGACAAATCAAATAATTGACTTAAAATCCTACATCGATGTGGTGGAATGATCAGAAACCAAAATTCCGTGTTAGGAGAGATAATCATGTCTCTTATATCTTTGTGGTTTTTGCCTGTCAGTAACCTTTCCAGACACCCCGGGGATAATCATAGCTACTGTTCATTAGTGATAGTACTTTCTTAGGAGCTTTCCATTTTAAAAAATAAGATTTAATTTTAAAAAATGTTATGAGATGAGTATTATTACAACTACCTTACAAATGAGTAAACCAAGATTTGGAGTGAGTAATAAGCAAGTTATCTGACTTTATGTAACTTTCAGTGTGACTTTGTCACGTGCCCTTAAGTAGAATCTATTTCTTTGTACCGGTGATTTTTGGGGCTGGGCCAAGTGCCTTATTTGGTCCATAGAATTGTAGCAAATTAGAGGTCAGCAGAGGATAGAAAAATGGTTACTCAATCAAGGGAAAGGAAATCCCACTGCACAAGCACTACTGGACTACTGGATCCCCGAGACCTTCACGTGAATGGATGAGCCCAAGCTACTGCTGGAGAGTCACTGAGAAGAGAAGGGGGCTCACTGGCCCACAGCCTGGCAACTGCTAGTTCTAGGAAAAGGCCCTGCTGCACTGTTGAATGGAAAAACAAACTACAGGAAAGGCACAGATCTATTTTATCCATGATGATGCACGTAGCAATGTGTGTGAGTCTCAAACGCATTATGCTAAGTGCAAGAAGCCAGACCCAAACTGCGACACGCTACAGATTCCATTTATAAGCCATTCTAGAAAAGGGTGTAGAGACAGAGAACATACCAGTTGTTGGCAGAGGTTAGGGTACGAAAAGGTTGGACAACAAAGGGACCACAAGGGGGAATTTTGGGAGATAATGGAACTACTTTGTGTGTTCATCGTGGTTTTGGCTATATGAGACATGCATTTGTCAAAATTCACAGAACTGTAACCAAAAGAGGGTGAATTTTATTATATGTAAAGTAAAACTAAACTTTAAAAACACTCCCTCTTCCTCCTTAACTGTGGAATTGTGCTGTGTTGGTGGAGTTAAAGTGAGAAGGGCCTGCATTATTTAGGTTCTGGATCTGCACTTACTCTCTGAGTGATTTAAGTAAATATCATAATGTCGCTAAGCCTTGGTTTATACCACGTAAATGGAGATAATAATATCCAACCTAGGCTTCCATGTTCCATCCATGAAGTGAGGCAGTAATACTCTCCAGAGCTATGGCCGAGAGTCAAATGAGATAATGTGTGTAGGGGGCCTGGCACAAAGTAAGTATTCGACAAAGGGAAATGGTGATGTGAGATGCTCACACTGATGGTCACTATAATGATGATGAAAATAATGATCTCCATTAGAAGAGCACTATTTGGAGAGAATTTATGCCTCTAGAAAACTACCAGGATTCTCAGAATTCTGATTCTAAATATACACTGTGTCCTATAGCCTCCTATAAGAATCTGTACCCCATGGAGATTTTCCACAAATGGAGGCTTCCAACATAAATGAACTCAGCACATACTAGGCACCTACTATGTACAAAACACTGTCAAACAGGTGTTCTGTGTAATAACCGCAGTCATAACTTCTGCAAGTCTCCTACAACAAGTTACAATGCTATTTTATAGATCTCTAACTTACCCTGATGTAGGAGGTCCCCCTGTACCCTGCTTGTTGCTGCTGAGATTATACTTTGGGATCTTTAGCTTCTGAGCCTTAAAGCTACAAAGAATTTTATAGTTTTTGCATCTCTAATTATGACCTTTTAATGAAATCTATTTATTTTAGTTTGGTTTTCTTGCCTACATCAAATCCTTAGAATCAAGAAAAACATCTAGAGTCTTTGAATCTTTAGATGATAAATGATCAAAATCCTAAACGTGGGTCTGAGTCATCCCTGAATGCAGTATAGTTCCAAGAGATAGAGGGAGACCCTTCACTGGGGAGGTTCAAGAAGGGGTCTCCAGCTTCCACATCCTCCCTAACAGAAGTCCTACTTAGCTTAGAATTGACAAATTTTAACCAGAAATTAGAAGAGGGAAAGAGCCTCCTGCACATGCAGATTGGTAAAATTTTTATAAATATATTCATATCTTAGGGATAACTAAGATATATTATTCATTCATACTAATCAAGTATATTGGAACGAGCACTAACCTAGGAGTCAGGAGAACTGGGCTCTACTCCTGGTGGCAGATCAAAGTCGGGTATTCCGTCTATTATAAGGGCCCTGGACTCGAGTGAGTGCCTTTAATTCAACTATTTATATAACTGCCATCTCATCTACTTTGCAGCAGGCATAGGGAAACAATGTACCTTTATTGGAAAATGATACATTTTTCCTTGTTCTATTTAATGTATAAAGTTTTAAAAATATAAATAAAGCACCATCCTAGTAAAACAGTCCTTTCTAAAGCTAAAAGATTCAGTATTTGACTCCTGGGGGTAGAGAATGAAATAGTAAAGGAACATTCTTGTGTAAAGTGGTCTCAAGCACCTTAGAGCTTTAGGTAAAGAGTAAAATCTTGCTTGAATTTGATTGGCAAGATAAAAATGTCCTGGCGAATGGGGAAAAAATGATTCTCAGTATGTTTAAAGGTTCTCACACAAAGAAAAAGTAGGTAAAAATTTTAACCCCAGGAAAACCTGTCAATGCCAAGGGGAAGAAAAAGCAAACTCATTAAAGTTCTAAATATTCAGAAATAATAAAGGGTCTTACAAAGTATGGAAATAGTACCCTATTAACCTTTATGATTCTAGAAAATGTAATATAAAATAAAGCATAGTTAATTTATGTTTTTAATTGCAAAAGCAAGTAATTGATATTTTAAAAAACAGGGATACTCAAGAGTAGATCACAATAGGTTTTTCAATTGGCCCCATAAGAAGTAAATTATAAAGTTCCCATTGGTGCCTCACAGGAGAAAGAAAAATCCGTTCCCCTTCGTTCTTTATTGACATAATAGTTCTTCAGAACAGCTTACAACTGAGCTTATGTTTCACACATGAACATTTGATGAAGCTCACCTGTTGTGATCTGTTTAAGTGCTCACATTCTCAGTAACAGCTGTAGATTGCCCAAACCACAGCTTTCGCAAGGTTTTAAAATAATTGAGGGAGCTTTTCCTTTGTTCTGTTCTCACTTTATCTCACTTGAATGTCAAACAGAATTCACTCAAGTTTGAAAATTCAGGGGTTGATCATGGAAGTCTGCTTTATCTCACAGAATTTTAGCCTGCTTTTCCTACCTGTTTCTTGTGACAAGGCTTTACTAAGAACTAGCACAGGGGCTACTCAGCCTCGCCCCCTGTCACCTCTGTCCTAGCCCCAACATGGACACATGCTCAGCAGCTGGGGTAGGGAAGGCCTTGGGTGCTTAAGACTAATGCTAACAAGTGGGGCATCCAACTGCTGGATTGTCTGATAAGCCAGGAGATGTTGACATCCCTAGAATGTGCTAGCCCATATTCCCATTGTCACCTGATAGGAGAAGGAGGTAGAAAAGCTCATTATTGAAAGTGGTAACCAAGAGAAATAGAAACAACTATCTTAGGGCAAAACAGACAGTCTAGAGGTCGAAGTGGTCATCTTGGTTATCCCATTAAAGCATGAGAGTGAGTTCAATTTTATCTTTGATAAGTGCAAAATATTTATTAATTTAAAATCTCTTCATAACATCCTAGCTCATATTAAAGACTATAAGTCTATTTTTCATTTTTCAGACAGAAGTCTACCTAATCTTTCAAACAAAAATATTTTATTGTGTTTTTAAACCCCGTTAACATGCTAGTTACCAAACTCATTTACCAATTCACGTTCCTATTTAACAACCTTAGCCACCAAGGTATCTTTTCCTAAATATAATGAATTGCCTCAGACAAGTGAGCTATAATGACAGGGAGATCTATACAGACTCAAGTCCTAGCAATATGGACTAAATCAACGGATGAGTCTGCATCTCATTACTCTCATCTGTAACATGAGAATGTCTGCTGGAGGAGATAACCCATGGGCGAGCTCCTGGTAGAGAAATACAGGTCATTTCCACGCACGCTGCAGTCAGAGTCAATTACTTTGTGTTTTCTACCCCTTAAGGGCAGTGATACAGAATAGCACATTAATGCCCTGCATGGGCTTGAAAATGCCGCCGTTTTCAGCCTCTCCCTTTTGATCCCTTCTATTGCATATTGTAGGTGCAGAGCCCATTAAAAATTAAAACTACAATGTGCTTAATAATTGAACAGAAATTTTAAAGGAAACAGCTGCTACTCTGAAAACAGTTCTGAGAAATAAAGCATTTAAAAGAAAAAATAAGTCTTTAAAAAATTTTTAAGTATAAACAAGGGAATTTGGAAGGTTCATTTTGAGAAGAGAATAAAGAGTAGAGAAAATGTGTTTTGTGTAGGAAACTATGCACTTGTGTGTACGGGGTGGTATGAGAGAGAAAGAAACAGATACAGAGAATTTTTTTTTAAAGAAAAGTGTATATGTGTTCAGCAATCAACATTTTTCCATTGCAAAAATAAAAATTCCACGCTACTTAAATGCTAATTAGGTAGTAAAATGTGGTTTTATCCTACCGCTAATTTTCCATTACATTAACCTTCTCATCAAAACTTATGTTTATACACCAAAGTTTTCTGATGACAAAACTTCATGAAAACAGTTCAGAATGCTTTAGCTTCATAAAAGTAGGTCTTCCTAAAAAGTTATTATTTTCTGTTCTATAAAAAATCAAAATATACATAAAATAAAACAAGATAAAATATATATATAAAATTAAGTATAAAAGTAGCTACTGTGATTTGAGTATCTGAGTATCTTCCATAAAGATATCAGCCTAGTTAAGACAATTGGTTTAGATATGACTTTACCAATATTTAGAGAAAAATGTTTTATATTTTCTGTTTAAATTACCCTAGAACCTCATCAAAAAATGTACTTTTACTTTGAATAAAGTCTAAACATATTAGCTTTTAAAAGCAGCATAATATGCTCCCTCTTATCCTTCCATATATGATTTCTGGCTTGCCTTTCAGCTTCTGGAAAATAAAGAACTTCAGTCATCTTCATATTCCCACCACCTAGCAGGAGCTTGGTTTATGGTTGCTACTCGATAAATACGTCAGAACCAAACAGGTCACACAGGGCTGTTCACCTTTTTCCAGTATAACTGGTGCCTTCCTCCCCAGCGTTTATGCTCTCAAGATTTTGTCAGCCATTTTTCTCTGCCCATTTCAATTCAATCTGTTTTTAAGCACAAACTCAAATACCAGCTCCCTCACGAAGGTGACCATTGGAACCTCCCCTAGATGTCCACTGGCTGCTCTGATACTTCAGGAAGGAGATGTCACCAGCAGGTCAAGAATATGGTCATGAAATGTCACAACAGCGCAGGGAACGGCAGGGCCCCTCCATTAGGCTGACCACGGCAACCCAAGGCTGGACGCTTGAGTATGGGAGCAAGACTGAGAGGCAGTTAGCGCAGCTTTTCACTTGGAAGCATAAGTCTGCCCTAGCTCAGTTCACAGGGACGACTTCATGGGGGCATAACAGAGGGGCCAAGGTGCAGGGCGGCCTCAGGCAAGGGCAGGCACCTGCAAATTTTAAGAAAGTATCACTGAGGAGTCCATCACAGAAAATCTGGTTTTCAAGGGTGGGGATTATAGTACAGTAAATCCTCACTTAACGCCATTGATACATTCAGTTACTTTAAGTGAAAGGACCTATAATAAAACCAATTTTCCCGTAAGCTAAATGATTTAAATAATTGTTAAGTCCCCAGGGCATTACAAAGTGATGTGCTTTGAGGATCTGCTGCACCTGGGAACACAGGTGGACTACAGGCAGCATTAAGGCATGGCAAGCCAGGAATGAACTAGATGCAGATGCACAGGTCGGGTCTGAACCTTTGGAAAGCACCCATTAAACAAGACACAGTCACAGCAAAAAGACTAAAGGATTTGGGCCTTTCTATAGAGATGGACGTTTTCTAAATTCCATGTTAGAGGTTAGTTGTTGAAATCCCATTTATACGTCATCGCATTTCACATGCATCGAATGTCTACAAACCTAGAAGAAACACTTGGATTTGAGAATGAAGGGGCAGAGTGGCCTGCCTCTGTCACTTCTTTGACAGGGAAGTTCTCAGTGCCCAGTGTCCTGCTGTCTCACAGCTCTCCACACAACTGTGGTTCTTTGGGAGGGATGTTTGCATTCTATTTAAGTGAGTTTTATTAGTGGCTGACTGTCAACACCACGAGGGCAGGCATTGCATCTGTTGCTCTTTGCTTTGTTCCCAGCACCTATCGCGCCCCCACGAGATAGGAACCCCGTGCACGGACTTACGCAAACATGATGTCAAAGGAAGGGTAGATTGCGGAGCAGCTGCATACAAAAATGACACAGGACAGGGACGCTAAGACATGTGGGCTGAAGTTCTGTCAAAAACAAATGCTGAGAATTTGTTGTTATTATGGTTTTTTTTCAGTGTTTTAAGTTGGTATGTGAGTTAAGTATTTTTTTTTTTTACAGTAACATTTTGGGAATTGAGAGTGGCTTTATTTTCTTTATTAGAATCTCCTAGGCTTATGGTTTTAAGTTGATATATAACACAGATAAAGAACAATGGACAAATCATAAGCATATAACTCAATGAATATTGTTTAGTCATTGAGAGTGATAATTTCTTATAATTTTATTTATTTATTTTTTACTTTTTTAAAACTGAGTTAAGCATTTTAACATTATTAAAAACTCCTTCTGAAACTGTTGGTCTGTATCCCAAGCAGCTTGTCCAGGCAGTCGAATACGTTCTGAATAGATTTTGCTTCTGAAATTCTACCCTTGGGCTCTTTAACCCATAAATCAGGTAGTAGCATTGACTTTTAACAGTCCTGAACAGAGCATTATTATCTATTCTACGGATCAAAAAACAACAGAAGATCAGGATGGCAGAATAAGGGACTCGTGGGCTCAAGGCTGCTAAGTGGCCCAGACACTGTCGGAATCACTCTGACCCCCGAGTCTGAGTTCTCACCACAGCCCGCGGCGGGGGGTCATTGTGATGGCGTGCGGCTCACACCTGCTCATTTTCAGGGCGTGCTAGCTGTGGGTTTCAAACACGTTTTCAAAGGAAAAAGCAGCAGCACTTATCAGTGCTTACACACAGCATTTGTACTGTACTGCACAGCGCTCACGGACCCGATATAATTGATCTCCACAGCGTCTGAGGGACACAGGCCGGATCGCATCGCCCCAGTGTTACTGGTGAGCAATTTGAATCTCAGCGGAAATGACTCGCTTCTGATCAAGCAGCTGGTGGGTGAAAAAGCCAGTTTGGTTAATTTAAAACATATAAGATCGACTTTGAATTCAACATTGAGAATCATCAACTGTTTCAAATAATGTATCTTGGTTAAAGGGGCATGGAATATTTAAAATGGGGTGTGGAGAACAGAGTATTTACACAGAAGAAACACTGAAAATGGAATACTCAAAGGATTAACAACCCAGAGAAAGGAAGGAAAATTGTACAAATGCCGCCACAAAACTCTGCAGCTCTCTATATGTGCGTGTAGGTGCTGGTGGTGATTATGTTTCCTGATGGTCCTGTGTTCAAATGCTCCACTTCTTCCACATAAATCAATAAGCAGATAGTAATGCTGTACCATTGCTGACTAAAGATAGGTTAAAACTTTCATTTTAACACACATTTGCTTGAGTTTCCACTAACTCAGGCTTTGCCAGATTCCCTTCAGCTCTCCAATCCTACTTCCCTCTCCCGCCTCTAAGACTGCTTAATTTGCCAAAGTTTCCTTACTAGTCAAAACTGAAGCTATAAAGTAAAACCTTGGAAGCTGACTGCATCATTGCGTAATTTGCCACAAAGAAGTCCTCCATCCATAGTTCAAACTCACAGTGAAAAACTAGCAGCAAAAAACCACAGCAGGACCGATAACAATGCCAGCTGAGTGAAGTTTAATAAAGGTGGAATAGAGAGCCCAGAATAAACCCACGTCTCTATGGTCAATTCATATGCAACAAAGGGGGCACAAGCATAAAATGGAGTAAAAATAGCCTCTTCAACCAATGGTGTAGGGAGATCTGGACAGCTACATGCAAAAAAATGAAACTTGACCACCAACTCACACCATACACAAAAATAAACTCAAGATAGATAAAAGACTTAAATATAAGTCATGAAACCATTAAAGTCCTAGAGGAGAACATAGGCAGGAAAATCTCAGATATTCCACACAGCACTATTTTAACTGATAAGTCCCCTTAGAGCAAGGGACATAGAGGAAAGAATAAACAAATGGGACCTCATCAAATTAAAAAAGCTTTTGCACAGCTAAAGAAAACATCAGCAAGATAAAAAGGAAATCAACCATATGGGAAAATATATTTGCCAATGATATCTCAGACAAAGCTTTGAACTCCAAAATATATAAAGAACTCATACAACTCTACTTCAGGAAGACGAACAACCCAATTGAAAAATGGGCAAAGGACCTGAATAGACACTTCTCCAGGGAGGACATACAGAGGGTCCAGAGACATATGAAAAGATGCTCAGCATCACTAGCCATCAGAGAGAGGCAAATTAAAACCACAATGAGATACCACCTCACACCGGTCAGAATGGCCATCATAAACAAACCAACAAACAAGTGTTGGAGAGGACGCGGAGAAAAGGGAACCCTAGCGCACTGTTGGTGGGAATGCAGACTGGTGTAACCACTGTGGAAAACAATATGGAACTTCCTCAGAAAACTAAAAATGGAACTGCCTTTTGACCCAGCAATTCCACTACTGGGATTATACCCTAAAAATCTTGAAAAACCAATTCAAAAGAACCTATGCACCCCAATGTTCATAGCCACACAATTTACAATAGCCAGTTGTTGGAGGCAACCTAAGTGCCCATCAGAAAATGAGGGGGTCAGAAAACTGTGGTACATTTACACAATGGAATACTACACAGCAGAAAGAAAGAAGGAGCTCCTACCCTTTGCAACAGCATGGATGGAACTGGAGAGCATTATGCTAAATGAAATAAGCCAGGCAGCGAAAGACAAATACCGTATGATCTCACCTATAAGTGGAACCTAATCAACAAAATAAACAAGCAAGCAAAATATAACCAGAGACACTGAATAAAGAACAAACTGACAGTATCCAGAGGGGATGGGGGAGTGGGGCAACGGGAGAAAGAAGGGGAAGGGTTGTCAAGGAACATGTATAAAGGACCCATGGACAAAGCCAAAGGAGGGTAGGATTAAGGGTGGGAGGTGGAGGTGGGTGGGGCAAGGGAGAGTAGTGGCAGGGGGCGGGGGATGGAGATAAATGTACTGGAATAACAATAAAAAAAAAAAAAAAGGAAAAACTAGCAGCAGTCTGGGGTAGGGGAGGCAGCAGGGAGGAACACTCTTTATTTGCTTAAAACTGCTAAACAATTCTTACTAGCCTGAACTCCTGAACTCTCAGGCACCAGAGGTATTGTCTACTCCTGGGGAAACCAAAGCACAATTCAACTTCATCTGTCAATTCAGGCTAACTAGACTTAGGCTGCAATTGCCAATACTAATGAATTAGACTCCACAAACATTCTGTGTTCTAGTAATAAAAATATTTTAGGTGGAATATTTGTGAGTAGCCCTAGCCAAAAGTGATTTTATTCCAAAGATGACCAATAATACCTTTCTCATTTTGAGTGCTGTATTTTAAGGTTGGCGTTCTGTGCTCAAGAAGTATAATTTCTACAGAGAGCAGTAGGGGTCAAGTCAACAAATTATTAAAGTGACAACACATACCTTTGTGATAAGAAAGTGACTCTATAGCCAGAAGGTGGCAATTAATGACAACTCATTTCCTCAGCTCAATGCAATGTACAATGACTTGTTTTTTATTTGCTTTGACTGTCTTGCACCTCACATAAAATGAGCCATTATTTCAAAACTGTAAAGGGCTGCCTGGAAACTAAACTGTAAATCTGAAATAATTTATCCAAATGACTTGGTCTAGAAGGGGTTTCTACGTTTCCAGACTGGTAGAACACAATGAGACATGGGAGCAAAACAATTTAGGATGATCTCTCCTCTCAATGGGAATAAGGGGACCCCAAAAATATTGTAGGTAGGCAAGATTTCTCATACTTACTCTAAGAATTCTACAGACTCTTATGAAATCACATTGACTTTGAAAATAAAATAGGAGAATTTTGTGTAGAAATCTTAAAAGTAAATTAGAAAATTTTCTAATCCATATTTTATTATTTAATGATAGAATATTCAACATAAAACTTTATTTTTCAAAATTCATCTAAAATTTGACAGTCCTTTAGAGCAATCTCTATTTTTCCAGACCAGAATGAAATAATATTTGGGATGACACTCAGTACCTCATACACACCCTGGCAATGAACTATCATAAATAGTTCCAACCTGACTTGCTTTCTAGTGATATTTTAGAACAACCCAGAGTTATTTTCTTTTTTTTTTTTAAGATTTTACTTATTTATTTTTAAAGAGAGGGGAAGGACAAAGAGAGGGAGAGAAACAGCAATGTGTGATTGCCTCTCACATGGCCCCCACTGGGGACCCGGCCTGAAACCCAGGCACGTGCCCCAACTGGGAATTGAACCGGGACCTGCTTGGTTCCCAGATCGCGCTCAATCCACTGAGCTACACCAGCCAGGCCAGAGTTATTTTCTTAATTTCCTAGAAGCAGAATTTCTTAGTCAAAGGGAGTGCATGAATTCTGCAGTTTTTATGAAATGTTTTGCTAAATTGCTTTCCAGAATTCACTTGTGCTATGGCAGGTATAAGAATGTTTATATTCCTAAATAAATGATATGAACAAGCATATAAAACTCAATTTATACCTATTAAAACTATAAGAAAATGCATCCTTGTTAAATAACATCTATTGCTTCAGCTGTTTAATATTGAAACAATATGTGTGACATGAATATCCACACCCAGATAAATATCTAAAGATACTCATTCAGCTGATGACAGCTTTCTCTTCCTTCAAGCAGAAAACTGTATATTCTGTTAAAATATGCAAAGGAAATACAGTAGTACAAAGTTGAGAGAAAAATAATGAACTAATCCTCTACTCATTAAAAAAAGAAAACCATTAAGAAAAAACAATATGCTACTCATATTTTTAAAGAAATAATAGCAAAAATTAATAATGTGTCTTCTGTATATAACTAAATATTAGTTTAAGTAAATATATGTGTATAATCTAAAATACAGTTTTCTTTTTCTTATTTAAGCAAATGATCATATACATAGAGACAAAAGACTTAGATGCGTATCTATAGTCTTTATAAACTCCTTGTTATAACCCCCTGGGTCCCAGAGCTAATCAATATGGCATTTTTCAATTCAAGAAACTCTAATTAAAATTAAGCCATTTTGTGATGATTGGTTAAATCAGGACTAAGTTATATCACTGACACATGTATCTGGCATCAAACTAGAAAATAGGGAAAAGGTAAAACAGAAGAGAAATGAGATTTTGACTACACCTTGTCAAAGGAGTGAAGGGGAGCCTGTCTGCAAGAACTAAAGTGGGGGGAAGTCACTGAAGGTGATTTACCATAGAAATCAGGAGGAAATGTCCCAAACTTCTTCAGCATTCTTCCTGGTGCAGAGAAAGCAGAGTAGGCTGAAATTAAAGTCAACGGCAAGCAATAAAATGGACATATGTGACATAAGGAATGAATTCAAGTGTTACAGTTACTACAAAAGGCAGAAGCATAATTAAAATCCACACTGGAGAACAAAAGTTCAAGTTGCAGAATGTACACTGCAGAAAATAAAATCAGAAGCCTGGAGCACATGGAAAGCCCTCCCAGAATTCAGAAGAGAAGCCAGAGGTAATGAAAACAAGAAAACTGTGATAAGCATGGCAAGCAGACACAATGAGCTGACCCAGGGGTTGCATTGTCCCCGAGGAAAAAGCATTAACTGAAGTAGAGGTCATAATAAAAGAAAATGTAACTAATTTTTTATTTAAGAAATTTTAAAAATGTTCTGACTATGCACAAAAGCACTCATTTCTTTCCAGCTGAAAAATAAAACAATGTCATCTGTATGTAGATAGATCTTGAAATGACAAGCAAAGTAAAAGTAAGTAAACGAAATACAAAGAAAGATGATAGGAAGAGGAGGCAAGGAGAGAGAGACAGAGGGAGGAGGGAGGGCGAGAATTAAGAAACAGGCTGCCTTCAAAATAGCAACAACAACAACAACAACAACGAAATTGTCTGGATTTGGCTTTCCTGGGACATTAAAGTCAAGAGGACAGAAGCATAATGTTGACAGGTCTTGCGGATAAGATGGCATGAGAGATGTCTGCGCCATTGTTATCAGTGTGTTAAAGCAACACAAGGGTAAAGCAAGGAAGGTATGCTGTTCCTCAGGACACACCGCACTTACAGGCTCCTGTTTACAAATGTTCCTTAAGGTTTACTGCAGCCAATCTTGAAAAGAAACAAATTCACTACTCAGGGCTCGGATAAGGCTAGAAGGGTGAAGCTACCTTTAGTGGGTTTGATACTCAAAGGAAATGACTCAGCTGTGTTTTGTTCAGCCAGGGGTGGCTGGTCTCTGTAGAATTCCTGTAGCTTCTCCCTCAACCTGCTCCACACCCACTCCCAGGAAATGAGTTTTTAAAATACATTCTTGTCCATTGTTCAAATACAATGTTTTGCAATATTAATTATTATTTAATACAATAGATAGTGTTGGATGTTCCAATCTTGGTAATGCTCCTTAACAAAATGACACTGAACAAGGTGCTGGGAGAATCGCTAATCAAAATGCTGGTTTTTTTTTCCTTTCGTAAGAGCCAGACTGTCACAGAAATCAACACTGTCAGTACTTAAGAAATAATTTGTGTTCAAATCTGAAGCCTACTGAATGGCATATGCCATTTTTCTTGTATAGTGAGGGATAATAATTCATCCTGAAACAATATTTTGTAACTCCTTATCTTCCATACAGAGCATGTGAATGTTACTGAATTAATTCTGTTTAAAATCAATACATGATGTGTAGTCATAAGCATGAGTAACGATATTCAAAGAAAAGCAAGATGGCAAGAACAATCATTAAAATGCAAAATACTAAGAGCAATTGTTTACAAATATTAAACCTACAGGCAATCTCTTCCTCCCTGAGTTGTCTTCTACCAATTTTTAAATAAATACACTTTAATTAAATGTTTTTGAAAAATACATAAAGCAAATATCCAGATGCTCAAGCTCATACTATTCAGATAAATGCAAATTAAATCAACAATGAGATACCACTTCATATTCAAAAGACAGGCAAAAATTTATCATCAGAAAGTACTGAGTGATGGTATAGCCACATGCACCCTGGTTTCCTGGAGGAAGGAATGCAAATTGTGCCCTTAGGACTTGTTAAAGCTGACAATTTGTACCTATGCTACAATTTATCCACTTCACTTCTATAAAATTAAAGAAATTCTTATAGCATGTATATAAGGATATATATATATAATAGCTCACTGTGACAGAGAATGTAAGAATAAACTTGGAAACAACAAAAATGCCCATTCTTCTACATAGGATATCATATAAAAAGTGAACTAGAACTTCACGGATCAAAATGGAAAAATCTCAAAATCACTGGGTTCTGCTGAAAAAGCAATAATAGTTTGTATTGCACATATTTAAATTTTATGTACTAATATTTAAATAAAGCTTAAATATACAAAACAATGCTATATTGTTTATGGGCCAATCAATATAAAGTACTAAACGATTATTGGGGAAAATAAACACCAAAGGCCGCCATACGGAGCACACGAGGGAAAGGCACAGGCCAGAGAAACACAGGTGTTTGAGTTTTTTCCCTATACTTTCCTACATGCTTGAAGTATATCAAAATAATAACAATGCACTGCCATAAGATCCCATATTTTATTTTTTTTATTTTTTTAAACTATATTTTATTGATTATGCTGTTACAGTTGCCCCACTTCCCCCCTTCTTTCCCCCCTCCCCCTTACCCCCCTTTCCCCTCCCTTTAGTTTTGTCTATAGGTCATACACATAAGTCCTTCTGCTCCTGCACTTCCTATACTATTCTAACCTCCCCCTGTCTGTTGTCTACTTCCCATTTATGCTACTTGTTCTGTGCCCCATTCCCACCCTCTCCCCCTACCACTCCCCTGTTGATATTCCTCCATACCTCATATAACTCCCTTCAACATTTCATACAATCAAGGCTGGGTGGTGATGAACTTCTTGAACTTGACCTTATCTGCAAAGAACTTTCTCTGCCCTTCCATTCTAAATGAAAGCTTTGCTGGATAGAGTATTCTTGGATGTAGGTCCTTGCCTTTCATGACTTGGAACACCTCTGTCCAGCCCCTTCTTGCCTGCAAGGTCTTCTTTGAGAAATCAGCTGACAGTCTTATGGGGATTCCCCTGTAGGTAACTGTCTCCTTTCCTCTCGATGCTCCCAGGATCCTTTCCTTATCTTTGACCTTGGGTAATGTAATTATGATGTGTCGTGGTGTGTTCCTCTTTGGGTCCAACTTCTTTGGGACTCTCTGAGCTTCCTGGACTTCCCGAAAGTCTATTTCCTTCGCCAGCTTCGGGAAATTCTCCATCATTAGATGTTCAAATATTTTTTCAATTCCTTGGATTTCTTCTTCTCCTTCTGGCAGTCCTATGATTTGCATGTTGGGACGTTTACATATGTCTTGGAGGTTTCTGAGCCCCTCCTCCATTTTTTGAATTCTTGTTGCTTCATTCTTTTCTGGTTGGATGTTTTTTTCTTTCTGCTGGTCCACTCCGTTGATTTGAGTCCCAGTTTCCTTATCTCTATTGGTTCCCTGCAGATCTCTCCTCATTTGTTCAAGCAAGTTCGTTAATTT